>ML320222.1:0-35954 GCA_005239505.1 Nicotiana paniculata
TATGAATTGAACTTTTAATTTATGAATTGAACCTTTTGGATATGAATTGAAATATTTGGATACGAATTGGAATTTTAGTTTATAAATTAAAATTTTAGGATATGAATTGGAATTTTAGTTTATGTATTGTAATTTTAGTTTATAAATTGGAATTTTTGGATATGAATTGAGCCTTTAGGATATGAATTGAACGTTTAGGATATGAATTAAAATTTTAGGATATGAATTGGAATTTTAGTTTATGTATTGTAATTTTAGTTTATAAATTGGAATTTTTGGATATGAATTGAGCCTTTAGGGTATGAATTGAACCTTTAGGATATGAATTGAACGTTTAGGATATGAATTAAAATTTTAGGATATGAATTGGACTTTTAGTTTATTTATTGGAATTTTAGTCTATAAATTAAAATTTTAGGATATGAATTGAACCTTTTGGATATGAATTGAAATTTTTTGATACAAATTGGAATTTTAGTTTATGAATTAAAATTTTTGTGTATGAATTGAACTTTTAGGATATGAATTGAACTTTTAGGATATGATTGGACGTTTAGTTTATGTATTGGACTTTTAGTTTATGAATTGAAATTTTAGGATATTAATTGAACCTTTAGGATGTGAAATTAATTAACTAAAAAAAGATTAAGATATGAATTAACTAAATTAATTTGTTCTTGTTTTATTTGTATAGATGGAACATCGTACTTGGATGTACAATAGNATAGTGAATTACTTCGTGTGGACTAATCATGGAGAGGTCGATGGTAGCAATGGGAGATTTCATAACATGGTTACGGGTGAAAGTAGTAGGTCGGTGGAAAATACAAATCGTGATTCTAGAATTCATGTTATCCGCCTATGTCCATATTCAATCAACCGGGCCGATGTTCTAAGGATGTTAGAAAGAGAAGTTTGAGTGATATGGAGTACAAGTCAGCTACACTTCATGTGTTACTAAATTGTCCTGAAGTTGTACCATTTCTCAAGTAAGTATTAATTTAGTTGTTATCAAAATATAAAATTTAATGTGATTACATCCCAATGCAACTACTAAAAATATTTGATGTGTCACAGTTACTTCGTGGGTCAATTTGGCCATGATGTTGTATATACGGGATTTGATACGTGGTTCAAACAATTTGTAAGTTTATCCTTATAATATTCTAACACTATGTAGTTAAACAATGTTTCAGAGTTACACTAACTTATGAATTTTTTTAACAATATGTAGGTAAATGATCCAAATAATGGTATAAATTAATTTTTAAAAGATATATCTTGGGGACCTAGGCTTCAGGTCACAACAATGTCTAAGTACGTTGTGAATGGTTGTAAATTTCATACAGAGGATTGCTCTAAAAATAAAAATAGCAACAACAGCGAGGTGTGGGTTCAAGGAGGTGATGGCAATCAAGTTAGAGATATTGATTATTATGGTGTGCTCAAAGAAATAATTGAACTAGAATATGCAGGTTGGCCATATAAGAAATTGATACTCTTTAGATGCAAGTGGTTTGACCCACATCCAACAAGAGGTACAAGAGTACACAACCAATATAACATAATTGAGGTTAATCATACGAAGGAGTATGATCGCTATGATCCTTTCATAATTGCACATAATGTTAGGCAAGTGTATTATGCTCCTTATCCATTGCGGCGGAATAAGTCCGATTGGTGGGTTGTAATTAAAACTAAGCCTGTAGGTAGGGTGGAAGTCGAGAATGTGTTAGATGTTTCTTATCAAAATGATATCTCCAGTGTTCACCAAATAGTGGACGAACTTTTAGAAAATGATTTGGAACATCCTGCACACATATTGGAAGAAGTTGATATAGATGAAGTAACAATTATAGAAAATGAGGAAGTAGAATCAACTGATGAAGCGCAAACTAGTGAGGAAGAAGAATTCTCGAACAAGGAACAATACGTCGATGAGCTTTAAAAAGTTGGTTTCTTTAATAACTCTCATTTTATAGCTAGTTTCTTATATGTTTCAATCTAAATATGTATTATATTATGCAGATGACAGGCAAGGGTCGAGGTAACGATGACCCTACTGGTTCTCGGGGTCGACAAAAGGCTAGTAAGGGAAAGAGGAGGGTACAAGATAATCCTCCATCTTTTCCACCCTCTTCAGAGATGCCGATGCCTGCGCCTATGTCTTATCCTCCACCCGATGGCTATTATGAGGTGCCACAGCATCACCAGCCTTACGTCTTTGTGCAGACACCGGGTCTTTCATCACAGGGCCACAGGACTGTACGTCTGTCATACAGTTCAGCTGCCTCACGACCACATGGATCACATCCATCCGTGTCACAGCAACGGGGGTCACAGCCATCAGTGTCACAGGCACTTGCAGTCGATCCAGCTATGTCGCAGTCACAGGGATCACAACCATCTTCATCGCGGACTCCATCTATTTCAGGCCTCCGCCTGCGAGATAGTAGCTCTGACCCCCCTACACCTTCCACACATGCCTCTGATGTACAAGTTTCGGATGATGATGATGATGATGATGACGAAGAGGTGCATCGTGATCAGTATGGAAAGATCATCATAATCCCTGAGGGTGATGGGTAAGAGTAATTTGTTATTTTTACGTTTATTGTTTTGTACAGTTTGTACTAAGATATTAATGTGTTCTCCATTTTTGTTAAATTGAAAGTTCATCCCGAGTAATATTACAACGAGGATAATCACCAAAACCACCAGAAAGCTTTATGATGCCCCCTATACGAGTTGGAGTGAATTCCCATTCACGCTGAAGGAGAAAGTTTTCAATGAATTTAATGTATAAATGTTCTTTTAAGCAGTATAATTATTTATATTTATGATATTTCCATATAATATTTAACTTTTGAAATACATAGCAAGTGTGTATGGGAACAGCGCAATAGCGCGGAAGTGGCTGCAAATTTTAATCTCAAAGCTCGGATGCGGTTGTCGCATAGTTTCTCCAAAGCTAGACAGTTCAACAAGAAGCCTGGCTGGTTGCTTTCAACATTTATGGGAGGATTTTATAAGGCAATGGCTTACCGAAACCTTCTTACAGAAGAGCCAAAAAGGAAAGAAAGCTCGTGTATCCGAGAAGGGAGGGTCCTTGCACACTGGAGGTGCGATTAGCCAAGGGACAATAAAAAGAAGATTGGTACGTAATTGATTAATTTATTTTAATTTTCAAAGTATATTTATTATGTTTATTAACTAAAATTTATGAGTTTTCAGGAAAAGAAGTGGGGCATCCAATGAAGCAAGATGAGTTATTCAAGGAGACTCATATTGTCAAGAAGAAGAAAGAGACAGATCAAGAAAGGTGGGTCGAGGGCCGAGCCTCGACTGTACATGTAAGTTTTCACTTTTCATTAAGTATTTTNTGTCAAGAAGAAGAAAGAGACAGATCAAGAAAGGTGGGTTAAGGACCAAGCCTCGACTGTACATGTAAGTTTTTACTTTTCATTAAGTATTTTGATTTACACTTATATAAATTTTGAAATACTAATTCAATGTAATTTTTCTTATAGGATCACTTCATAGCTGACGTGGAGGAATTCATACGCAGTCAGCCACCTAATGAGTCGGGCGAGGCAATCCAACTTTCGGACGAGGATACTGAAAGAATATGGATGGAGGCTGCTGGAGGTACAAAATGGGGGAAGGTATACGGGCTTCCTACTAAGAAGTTTCATCGCTATCACTGTGGAATGCAAGGAATAGGGACTTTCTCGCAAGGCGAGCAACTTCGTGGGGAGAGCCTCTCCGCTATGCGGGAGAGTGTGACAAAGCTCACATCCGAGCTAGAAGCTGCCAAGGAAAGAGAAAACCTTAGAGATGCTCAGTACGTTGTCATGCAAGCTCAGTACCATGGCATGCAAGCTCAGCTCAAAACTCTCCTAGCTTCTGGAGTTTTTCCGATTCCCCGGTCTCGGGAGTCATAGCCAGAGGCTCAACTTTAACGTGAGCATTCCTTCCGTCCACCCCGTGCTAGTTCCTCTCGTCCTCCTCGTGATCGTTATTCTCGTCCTCCACAAAATGACCCTTCTCATTACCGTCTTGATAATGAACATTCATCAGACGATGATGATAATGATGTTGAATGAAACAATCATTGAGTACTTTTATATACTTTGAACAAGACAATATAACTTTGGCCTTTCGAATGAGCTTGTAATAAGTATTAACGTAGTTTTGTTAGTTTAATGTGTTAGTTCTATTGAACTTTATACTTTGTTGGTTTTAATGTTGTTGTTGTGCTATTGTTGTTGTTGTTGTTGTTGTTGTAATAGGATTTGGTATGCTGGCAAGTGGTGTAGCTGCCAAAATAGGCAGTTTCTGTCAAAATTATACCCTGAAAAGCGACCAACTTTGGTCGCTATTCTATAATTTTTTTTATTTATTTGGAAAATAGCGACCAAAGTTGGTCGCTAACTAACCAAGATTTTCAGAATAGCGACCAACTTTGGTCGCTATTTTATTAAAAAAATATTTTTCTGAAAATTGGCGACCAAAGTTGGTCGCTTATTTAACAAAATTAAAAAATTATAAAATAACGACCAACTTTGGTCGCTATTTTCCAGATTTTAAAATATTATATTTTTTTTACAGACCAAAGTTGGTCGCTATATTTTATATAATAATAAATAAATAAATAAATAACGTAATTTAAAAATAGAGACCAACTTTGGTCACTAAATTTATATTATTAAAATACTATAGCGGCCAAAGTTGGTTGCTTTTTTTGATACCCGGAATATTTGGTCCCTAACTTAAAGTGACCAACGAAAAAGCGATCAAGCCATTTTGGATACCTTTTGGTCGCTTTTGCACTGTTTAGCGACCAACTTTGGTCGCTTTTCGTAGTCGTTTTTTTTTCGAATTTTTAGTAGTGTATGAATCATTTAATATTTTCAGATGTAGTTTTATGTATTGTTAATTAATTACCGAGGCATCTTTTCAATAATTAAACCAACAGGTATTGATATTGATATAAAGTGAAAGGAATAACTCTTATAGCGTAAGAAAACGTATGTGGAAACTTGAACTAAAACAACTCGACGAATGATTTATTAACTAATTGTTCTAGCAAAAACAATCATCAGACATATAAAATAAAGACAGGCACTGAGCTATTTTTGAGGTACTGCAATATAATTCGAAACATTTTATGATTTGAGTAAGAGGAGATTGTTTATGAATATATTTTTAAAAAAATTTAAATATTGGGCTTTAATTTATTTAAAAGTTGAGAATATTAGAAAGATTTGGGGCGAGTTGAACGGATTAGATTAGGGAGTTTTATAGTTTTATCCACAAAAATTAAATTAATTACGCTTACTTACCCATTAGTTTTTCTACTCAGTAAACTAATTACCCTTCCTACCCATTACAACTTTTGTGGGTAATATTATTAGTGAAAGGAGATTGGGGAATCGTGATTGCGGTTATGCTTTCATAAAATTAAATGGAAAGTCATAAGAGGCTATTATTAAATCGTGAAATTAAATTATGCTCATAATTTATTCTTGAGACATTACATAAGGAGGAGGGAAGCGAGAACCTGAGAAAGCCAACAAGAAGTGAAATTGTAGGCTGGCCATAAAAGTTAAGTATCGAGAAGAGATAAATAATTATTACTTTCATCATCTACTTCTAATACAATAAATAACATCTCCATGGAATTCTATTTAACACCTCTTTTAAGAGAAAAAAAATTGTAAAAAGCATGAGAACTTTGTTAAAATATTTAAAAATGATCCGGTTAAAATTTTAAAAAAATAAAAACAATGACCCAATTATAACATCATACTGTATATTATAATAATATATTATTGTAATAAACTATGTATTATTGAATTATATATTATATACCAAAGTAGCATACAATATATGAAAATGATATTTTATGTTCTTTATTCAACATGATACTATTACATTAAAATGGTATACTATTATGGCATTTTGTATAATATTACAGCATACTATTGCAACATATTGCACATTATTACAATATACCGTTACAGTATATTATATACTATAATAGTATACAGTTGCATTATAGCTATATACTCCTACAGTATATTGTATACCGTAAAGGTTTACTGTTAAGTAACTGTGTTCTTCTTCGATTATTACCGTATAACGTTGCAGTGATAGTATATTGTTGCAATATAGCTATATAATCCTACAAAATATTATATATCGTAGTAGTATAATGTTAGGTAACTGTGTTCTTCTTCGATTTTCAGTTGAAAGGTTCGGTTTACTCACCTCAAATCAACATCGAATGTGATCAAATTTCAGTATGAACTTCCAGAAAGTACTATAATCAATATTTAATAACACCCACTTTGAATCAAACAAGAAATCTTCCAAAATAAAAATTGAGCTTCAAGCCAACAATGATGGATATTCAAATGCACATACAAATTCAGATTTGGGAAGCTTACCCAAAGGTTAATAAGCAATTTTTTATATCACCCACATCGAATCAAATAATAAATCTTCAAAAAGAAAATTCTAGTTCAGGAGCTTCAAGCTCAACAATGGTGAGCCTTCAAGCTCAACAATGGTGAGCCTTCAAGCTCAATAACGGTGGGTCTTCATACACACAAAAATCATGAGGAAATGAGGTAGTGCAATAGCTTGGTTGACCCTCTTAATGAAGATCGATCTGGCTGAGAAGAAGTAGATCCATTCAAGTCCACTGCCAGGTAAGCTTGCAAAAATGAAACCGAATATTTTTAACATTCTGTACTTAAAATGAGAAGGCAAATAGCTAATGAGTGGACCTGGTAAATAGTTTGGGCTTCAATATTAAACAGTAAATAGTTTGAGTTCAATAAGTATAAAGTGAGATTTTCCCATTAGATTATGACCCATTATTTAGCTTATCTTGACTCAGTCTATCTTGACCCAAATAAATTTTAAGCACGAATGTGCATTAGCCTGCTTATTTACTAAGCCATCTTAACCTGCCTAACTTCATCCCAAACGGCCTATCTGTCAGGGCCCAAAATTTGGAACGAATACAAATGACATGTCCCGAATGGCCATAAAGGAACCGAACACATCGGGCATGCAACTTTCACATATATAGTAAACAAAAGTACTTAAGAAATGTATGGAAGTCATTCGTTTCAAATTAGACGAGGACACGAGGTATATTTTTTTTTTAGTTTATTCTAAAATAAATGATATATTTTTAAATTTGGAAATAATTTTTACTTTAAATTCTTCATTTGACTCATTTTACCCTTAATGGAAAGTTTTTATAGTAAAAATAGCAAATGCTAGCTAGTTTTCAGACTGGTCATTCAAAAATAGCCAGTGTGTGCCAAATCATTAAAAAATAGCTACTATTTTGCTACAACAGAGACCGGTCCAAGATAATATGCTGGAGTTCGGTGTACCTGTGTATGAACTTCCAGCATATTATATTGGACCGGTATACTTTGCTGGAACTCCAATATATTATGCTGGAGTTATAGTATACTTATGTTGGAACTCCATTATATTATGCTGGAGTTATAGTATAATGTACTGGAGTATTTTCCAGATTTTGAACAGTGTTTTGGTTCAGATTTATCTTTACATGAAAAGTTGCTAAATTTCGATTACTTTTGAAAGTGTGGCTATTTTTGAACCATCACTCGTAAATCTGGCTATTTTTTAATTTCTCTCGTTTTTATAACTACACAAATGTTATGGCCCACAAAGCTTTTATCGCTTAAGCTTTTAAGATTACAATTTTCAGGAAAAAAAAATTTCTTAAGCTGCGTGTCGAGTCAAACTACTTCGTCTAAATTGAAACGGAAGGAATATTAGTTTTGATGGGTATTAAATCAATTGTGTTTGTCGAATAAACACTTCCTATCAACCAACGACCTATAACACTAGTAAATCACTTGGTAGCTATGATTGCTTAATGGCATTTTTTTTAATTACGCCGTGTGGTGGCGTGAGCCTGTCATTAATTGAGCAAAATTACACAAACGAAATACATAAATTTTGTTCATGAATACCAAGTACGAAAATCCGTTACTTCAGTTGGGGGAAAGAGGCCTTAAGAGATAGAAGCACTTAAAAGGGTTATTTGGCTCATGCAAAAACTATATTACACTTACCATTTATACTGAGTATTGAGAATAATGAAGGTATTGTTAATAAAGTAATTGTTATATAGGAATCACTTACGTTAAAAGATATTTATTTTAAATAACCTAATTTCTCATTTTATCATACACGTATTTTTATTTTACGTTTCATAAATCGTGCATAACTTAATGCGGTTATTATTTAATACTCCACTTAGCAAACAAATAACTAGTCATGCGACAATTATTTTTTTGGTATATTATGCGACTAACCTAATACAACATTATCTTATTTAAAATTTTATGTTAGGATTAATTACTCCAATACAATAGACAATTGAATTATTACACCCCAACTACACTAGTTCATCACTTCATCTGATTGAAAAATAAAAAAAAATAAAAAAAAGTCAAATCCAATCCAATCAACTCAACAATAATAACTAAAAAAGAACTAGGAAAAGGAAGAAGGAACTGAAAATAATTGGATAATAGTCTGAAGCATCAATGCTATGGCAACCATCACAGCAAAAGAAGATATACTATATAGGTTAGGGGTAGTGGGATGTTAATTTTTATTTATTTATAAGAAGAAAACCTAGTCATTGATGTGATACAGGACACAGTTCGTTATTGGAAATATGAATAAAAAATATTGAGATTAACCCCCCATATCTTACTAATCTAAGAAGTTAATATATTCCTTATTTAAGATTAAAAAAAGTACAAAAGTTGACACGGTTTCTACACGGTAGGCAAAAAAAATTATTATAAATTGCCAATCAGTTCTAAGTCATACTAACATGGGATTGCTCCTTTTTCTTTTTCTTTTTTTCGTTTTTTTTTTCTTTTCAAACTTTTTTTTTGGATGGGTGGAGATGGGAGGCCAAGGGGTTATATAGCTAGAAACAGATTTAAAATTTAAAATTAATGATTTTAATCTTTAATATTTTAGTAATAGCAGTAATAATGAGTCCAGATCTAATATATATATATAGAGATATATATCCATATACGAAATTATAAGTTGAGATTAACCCATAGCCAAAAAAGTTATATCTACCTATATTACCATAACATTGATTACCAAGAGAAAAGCCAACCTGAATTCCACGATATTAAATATTTCATGAAGTAGCAGAAAATAATCATTCATTATATAATGTACTCTAATAAGTAGCATTATAAACCTGAAAAAAAAAAGTTATACATATCGGATTTTGTATCATATCAATAAATGTAGTTTTTTATGTTTAGTATATTTTTATTATTTAATTATAATTAAGTGATATATCTTTTCTCGATTCTTTTGTGCTTTTTAAAATTAAGTTGTTGATATAAACATCCAAAAATCTCTCTCGGAGGAAGTACTATTTTCCGTACCCATTATGATTTGCTTTTTAATGAACGCTATAATTTTCATTTTGATCAGTACGAAATTCCAATGTATACTGAGAACATTTAGCTCATGAAATGATGGATTTTAGAAATCTTTCAGCAATAATCAATCATGACACAATTGACTTAGCTCAAAAAATTATCAATTTGTCATGTTATATGTCGGCTCCTAGGTACTGTCAATCTTGGGAGTGATTCGCCATCAAGCTACTTTTGAATTTTTTTTATGACAGTGGTATTTCGGATAATTTTTCCCAATTTCAATTAATTTTATGAGGTACTCTTCCGGTCTTTAATATGTGACTTCTTTGGTACATCCTTTTAAAAAAATATTAACTTCTAGTAATGCCGTTTAAAACCGAATCAAAATTATTAATCGAACAGAATCGATAATTTATTGGCTTATTGGTATCGGATTATTGGGATAATAGATGATGAACGGATTGAAATTTTATAATTAACGGTTAAACTATTTGGGAACGTCTCAATTTTCTTAACGGATAAACTTTTTACCCGCTAAGAATTTTTTATATTTATACTTTTATCCCTATATATATAAAGTATTATTGAAACTTTAAATGGCTATAGTATTAAGACAGATAGCCTATATTATAGCACAATAAAGTAATAACTGCTTGCTACTACATTGTTGCATAAGCAGTTGGTTTTCTCTAGAAGCTTTGACAGAATCGAATATAGGAAATTGCAAGAGCAATGACCTCGTGCATTTGATTAGTAAAGACAGATTGATCTTTATGTTTTTTTTGGGGGGGGTGGGGGGGGGGGNGGCCGGGGAGGGTTGGGGTCCGTCCTTTGAGCAATTTGAATATGCTATAAAATTATTAGTATGCTGATATGACACTGGCAGTAAACTGACCATTCCACGTACTTATGGAGTCGCAAGAACTTCTAAGGCCATATGTCCATTTTAATTTATAATTTTTTCACACGAATTTTCAATTTTTATTTAGCTCATCATGTATATTAGGCTACGTACAAGAAGTCAGTCAACAAAATTACCCATAAAAAAAATCCATTTCAATATTATACAAAAGTTTTCTATTTAGTTTAGTCGATAAACTGTCCGATAATCGTTAATCCGATACCAATCCGTCCGTTGCCTTATTAGATGACTAGTGTGTTAACCGATTAACCGAACCGTTAAGCGTAATTATAAGTCCGATCCGCCCGATAAGCACCTCCAAATTCTAGAGAAAAAAAGATGTATTAACTAAATTACCCTTCTTTAAAATTTGCATATTCTTGCCTTGACACATTGGGATATGTAAATAGTGGCAAATGTTTAAAAAATAAAATAATTCCTTCTTGATTATGTAAAAGAAAATTTATTTTGGACCAAAATAAAAGGGCCAAAAAGCCACTTATTATGGATCGGAGGGAGTATATGTTATCTTCCACTAATAAAAATACCGGATAATTCTACCTATCAAGTCTTGGACAGTTGAAACAAATATCACCTAACAAATTGCCTTCATTGAAATTTAAACCTATTCTCATGGTTCTCAACTTATTTCATTGACTACTGACAATTAAATGATTCAACAAAAATATATCTGTATAGACACTCCCATATATGATTGTATATATGTACATACGTATGAAACAATGTACACACATACAGATGGATATATAAATGAAATAATGCAGAATTATGCACAATACTATTATTGATATATATATTTATTTAACATTAAAAATAAAAGTACGAAGGTTGACACGGTTTCTACACGGTAGGCAACAAAATTTATTAGAAATTTCTAATCAGTTCTAAGTCATACTAACATGGGATTGCCCCTTTTTCTCTTTCTTTTTTTCGTTTTCTTTTTTCCTTTTCAACTTTTTTGGGATGGGGTAGAGATGGGAGGCCAAGGGGTTATATAGCTAGAAACAGATTTAAAATTTAAATTTAACGATTTAAATCAAAAATATCTTTAGTAATAGCTTCATTGTAATAATGAGTCTAGATCTAATATATATAGAGAGAGATATCCATATAAGAAATTATAAGTTCAGATTAACCCATAGCCAAAAAATTATATCTACCTATATTAACATAACTTTGATTGCCAAGAGAAAGGCCAACCTGAATTCCAAGCAGAAAATAATCATTCATTATATAATGTACTCCAATAAGTAGCATCATAAACCTGGAAAAAAAAAGTTATTCATATCGGATTTTATATCATGTCAATAAATGTAATTTTTATGTTTGGTGTTATGAAACTATTATTTGTGAATGTCCATTTATTACTTTGTTATAGATAATCTTCTTGAAAAAGATTATATATTTAGTACTCTATTGAAGTTTATCTACAAGCAGCTGAAGCAGGCAGGTTGCAAGCAACTCAATGAAATGATTTGCAGCAGCTTCTTATTAAACAGGCAGGTTGCGAGCAACTCAATGAAATGATTTGCAGCAGCTTCTTATTAAACAGGCAGGTTGCGAGCAACTCATGCAGACAACTTACAAGCAGCTGAAGAAAAGCCTCGCAGTTGCTTCGTTTCTTCTATAAATAGAGGAGTTTTCAGTTCATTATGTACACCAGTTTGAAAGTTGAATAATATATCACTCTCTCTCTCTCCCTCTATACTTGTCTTCGGTTTATTTACTTTACGGTCGTTATTTTATAACACGCTATCAGCACGAGACTCTGCCATTTTGAGCACTTACTTCGAATTTGCTTTTTTGTTTCAGTGTTCATCTCCGATGTAAGGAGACGCTTTTACGTCCGTAGTTAGATATTGTTCATTCCAAGTATCATAAGGCAGATTGTATCCTTGAGGTGGCGAGCTTTTCTTCTCGGCGGTAGTAATGTGGATATCACTTACGTCTGGAGTGGCCAAATTTATGAAAAGTAATTTGAGCCTTTTGCTTATTTTTGGTTTAATATCTTTATCATCGCTTGCTTGGTTATATGCTACGTATACAGTACCTATTTTGGTATTTATTTTTATCCTAATTATCTTAATAAAGAATTACAAAGTGAATAACATTGTTAGATCAACTTAAACTCTAGCAGAGTTTACAAGAAATATACAACCACCAGAAGCGGTTATGTTTCGCATATCTCGTTGTAACTAAATTTTGTTAATCACCAGAAGTGGTATATGCCTATAACTACCAGAAGTGATAATTTGGGCTTTCTGTGGTTACAATTGAAGATAAGTTAGAGAAAATTTCTCTATATTATTTGCATGCCTTGATTTGCTCCTGAAGTAGCATTATCTTAAAAGAGGTTCTAAGCCATCACACAATTTGGTGTGATTAATGCACGTTCAGATAATTTGGGCTTTCTATGGTTACAATTGAATAAGTTAGAAAAAATTTCTCTATATTACTTGTATGCCTCGATTTACTCCTGAAGTAGCATTATCTTAAAAGATGTTCTAAGCCATCACACAATTTGGTGTGATTAATGCACGTTCAAATAATTATGTTCCATTCCAGAAGGATAAGAACCTTTGCTAAATACTAATCAATTCCCTGAAGTGAATGTGAAAATATTAATAAAGCTCGTAAATATGAACGCGCTTTTGATGTAAATATATTAGGATTCACCTCCAGAAGAGGGAATATATACTCAATATTTTGTATTTTAAATTTGCTCCTGAAGAAGTAACACAATTGAAATTTCCTCCTGAAGTAGGAAAATATTTCAAAGAGGTACTTTCTGGTGCTTAATCAATTATTTTATATTATTTATTTGATTATGATTTTCTCTCGTGATACTAGAAGTGTCTGAATAATATTTGATAGTACAAAATGTATCAAGAACTCCTTAAGAGCTAATTGTTTGTCTAGAAGATACATGACACAAGTAGTGTCTGATAAATATTAGATTGTGAAAAATAAACGAAAGCTCTCGAAGAGCTTATATCCAAATATGTCATTCATATTATATGATTATTGTCAAAACATATATTGTAGTAAACCCGAAGTTTACTAATACAAATGGCAATCATATTGAGACTACAATGACTGGAAGATTGAAAATCTTCATGTTTCCACAATCATAGGGGGTAAAATAATATATATGTGAGAATTTACCCGCCTTATTCTTCAATTTGTACTACATCATGTATCACAGTAAACTAGAACTTTACTAATGCAAAAACAGTCATAGTAAATCAGAAGTTTTACTGAGGAAAAAGTAGCTACAGTAAATCAGAAATTCGCTGATACAAAAGTAGCCACAGTAAACTAAAAGTTTACTAATGCAAATGTTTATGACATAGTAAATCAGAAGTTTACTAAGAGATAGCACCTTCCATGATAAACTTGAAGTTTTCATTTGCCATTTTCAAATGAGCTATTTGAGAATTCAGATAAGCATATACTGAAGAACTAGAAGATTCTTCAAGAATTCTCTTGTATTGCTTGTTCACAAAATAAATTGATTATACCAGCTAAAGCTGGGACTAAAACCCCTGAATTCTAAAATATATGAAAGATGAATATGGGCCCATTCACATATCATGTGAACCACTTATAGAAGCATATATGAGATGGTTACATGCGTGTTTATTGTCAACCTGCAGTTTGACATTTGAAATTGCTTTTCTCAATTAAGAGCATAATTTTCAGATTATGAAATCAAGATAGTTCATCTTGATAATGCTGGTTTATATCTAAGCCGGTTTAACATTGAATACCTGCTATTAATGGTTAAACTATTGCTTATGAGACCAATGCTTCATGTGTTGGTGTAAGATTTTCTAAATTGCATACAACATCACTTGTATGCATCTGACCAACAATATATGATAAGTGCTCCCCTCGCAACTGGTTTAGGGTCAAAACCAAATAATTTTACTAGCTTTTGATGTGTGGTAGCACAAAGATATGTTCCCCAAAGAATTTTGGGGATATATGTTAGTTTTTCTAACATTTGGGGATGGAATAAACAGCTGAAAATATGCTATATGAATCGAGTTATCATTAGTATGATCCTCACTCAGAAGATAATTCAAGTCAAATGCCAGAAGCATTTGGTGATCCAAAATTAAATATCATATTTCAGCTGCAAATGCTCCTAATAAAATTAAAGTCCCTAATGTATTGAGTTTACTGCACGCATGAAACGTAGTAGACCGATCGGTTCTAGAGTTAAAAATCCTTGAAAAGGATAGGAAAAAATGATCAAAATGATCATAATAAAGAGGAAATAAGCTTTAGAAGAGACCACGACATAACATTTCATGAAACTCCAGAAGAAGTTCAGGTACCTAAAAATAAAGAAAGTGTTGAGATCTCAACAATTATGTCTCTTGCGAACCGATATGCAATGATTGTCGGTGATATATTTGATACAATATAGTGCACAATATTATAAAAGATTGTGAGGATCGGACCTGCAATCCAGACACCTGAAGATGCCATGCCATTTAAATGCAAGCCATAACCTATATGACTCATTTGATTAAATCTATATGAATATCCCAGAAGGATTTAAAATGCCTGAAGCATATAGTTTAAAGTCTCGAGGAATGTACTAGATCAGATTACAAAGATCTTTGTACGGTTTAAAGCAAACTGGCGCATATGGTATAATCGCCTTAGTGAATAATTGCTGAAAGAAGGTTACATAACTGATATTACCTGTCCATGTATTTTTATAATAAAAATATCATCAGAATTTGTTATACTTGTTGTTTATGTTGATGACATAAATCTTGTTGGAACTCCAGAAGAGCTCCAAAATGCGATTGAATATCTTAAGAAAGAATTTGAGATAAAAGATCTTGGAAAACTAAAATTTTGTCTTGGTCTGCAAATTGAATATTTAGCAGGCGAGATCTTTATCCATCAATCTGCCTATATAGAATGGGTCTTAAACGCTTTTACATGGACAAAGCGCACTCATTAAGTACATTAATGGGTGTCGATCACTTGAAGTGAATAATGATATGTCCCGACCTCCAGAAGAGGATGAGGAACTCCTTGGTCCCGAAGTACCCTATCTCAGTGCAATTGGTGCACTAATGTATCTTGCTAATGCTACAAGGCCTGATATAACATTTTTTGTTAATTTACTAGCAACATATAGTTATTCTCCTACACTGAGACATTGGAACGAGATTAAGCATATATTGCAATATTTAAAGGGAACTCTTGATATGGGTTTTGTTTTATGCTAACAAAGATAGTACAGATCTTGTTGGTTATGCAGATGCACGTTATTTATCTGATCCCCATAAAGCTCGATCTCAAACCGGATACGTATTTACATATGGAGGTACTGTCATATCATGGCACTTCACAATCTATTGCTGCTACTTCTTCAAATCATGCCGAGATAATAGTTATTTATGAAGCAAGTAGGGAATGCGTATGGTTGAGATCAATAATTCATTTTATTCGAGAAAATATGGTTTGAACTGTGAGAAAAGACCCACAAATTTATACGAAGACAATGAAGCATGCATAGCTCAATTGAAAGGAGGATTTATAAAAGAAGATAGAACGAAGCACATTTCACCAAAATAGAACGAAGCACATTTCACCAAAATTATTCTACACACATGATCTTAAGAAAAATGGTGACATTGATGTGCAACAAATCCGTTCAAGTGACAATCCGGCAGATTTATTCACTAAATTTTTGCCAATTTCAACTTTTGAGAAGATGATATGCAATATTGGAATGCGGAGACTCAAATATTTGAAAGAAGATTTTCATCAGGGGGAATGAAATACGCGTTGCACTCTTTTTACCTTACTAAATTTTTTCCCATGAGGTTTTTCTTGTAAGGTTTTTGATGAGGCGGCTGGAAATGCGTATTACTAAATATGTGTACCCTTGTTCCTTCATTAGGATTTTTTCGCACGGAATTTTTCCTAGTAAGGTTTTAACGAGACACATTATCTTTAATAAACATCCAAGGGAGAGTGTTATGAAATTATTATTTGTGGATGTCCATTTATTACTCCGCTGTAGTAATCTTCCTGAAGAATATTATCCATTTAGTACTCTGTTAAAGTTTATCTACAAGCAGCTGATGCAGGCAGGTTGCAAGCAACTCAATGAAATGATTTGCAGCAGCTTCTTATTAAACAGGCAGGTTGCGAGCAGCTCATGCAGACAGCTTACAAGTAGCTGAAGAAAAGCCTCGCAACTGCTTCCTGAAAAGCCTCACAGCTGCTTCCTTTCTTCTATAAATAAAGGAATTTTCAGTTCATTATGTACACCAGTTTGAAAGTTGAATAATATATCACTCTCCCTCTCTCTATACTTGTCTTCGGTTTATTTACTTTACGGTCGTTATTTTATAACATTTGGTATATTTTTATTATTTAATCATGATTAAGTAATGTATCTTTTCTCGATTCTTTTGTGCTTTTTAAAATTAAGTTGATATAAACATCCAAAAATCTCTCTCGGAGGAAGTACTATTTTCCGTACCCATCTACCTTGTTCTTCTTAACAGTTAGGATTTGCTGTAAAATTTATAGGATATTCATGTGGGATATGATCCTCAGCTTTTAATGAACGCTATAATTTTCATTTTGATCAGTACGTTCCAATGTATTTCATTATTTGACATGAAATATACGGAGAATATTTAGCTCATGAAATGATGAATTATAGAAATAATCAGCAATAATCAATCATGAAACAATTGACTTGGCTCAATAAATTATCAACATTACTGTCAATTTGTCAGTTTATACCAATCACTATTGTCGGCTACTAGATACTATCAGCCTTGGGATCGGAGTGATTCACCATCAAGTTATTGTTGAATTTTTTTTATGATGGCCGTATTCCGGATAATTTGAATGTATCTTAATTAATTTTACGAGGTACTCTTTCTGGTCCACAATATGTGATTTTTTTGGTATACCTTTTAAGAAAATAATAATTCTTAGAGAAATAAGATGTATTCACTTAGTTAACCTTGATTAAAATTTGTATATTGTTGCCTTGACTGAAGGGGATATGTAAAGCTAATTTTCAAAAAATAGCATTAATTCCTTCTTGATTATATATGTAAAAGGATATTTATTTTGGACCAAACTAAAAAGCCAAAATGTCATTTATTATGGACCGGAAGGAGTATATATTATCTCCCACAAAAAAATACCGGGTAATTTACCTATCATTTCTTAGACAATTGAAAATATCACCTAGTATTATTGCTTCCATTGAAATTTGAACCTAAATTCTCATGGTTCTCAACCTATTTCATTGGCCACTAGGCAATCGAATAATTCAACAAGATGTCTCTATATAGATTCTTGCATATACATATGTATGTATGTATACGGTAAAACCTGGCTCACCCCTTGCTGAACTGATCGAGACTGGAATGTGATAGATCAAGGTTCGACCTTTAACCCATACCGAATCGAGGTCCAAGTTACA
Organism: Nicotiana paniculata; assembly: GCA_005239505.1. Classification (NCBI taxonomy): domain Eukaryota; kingdom Viridiplantae; phylum Streptophyta; class Magnoliopsida; order Solanales; family Solanaceae; genus Nicotiana; species Nicotiana paniculata. The sequence continues at coordinate 17,885 of ML320222.1, forward strand.
TCGTCAAAGATCGAGCCCCCGGGACAGAACAAATCGAGATTGAGGGAAATTTGCTGAGCCCCATAATAGAAAGATGAAATATCCGCGATCGAGCATAGATCACGGCGGATATCTCGACATGTATCAAGGTTAGACCGATTAATTATCCAATCATGAGATTTCTTACTTCATTTAGAACTGTACCAAGGGTAGGTCTCCCCTACTATATAAAGAGGGTCTGATCGTTTGTAAAACACATGACGTTATGCAATACAAAACAATATAATGTCTTTTTCTAGCTTTCAATATCTTGTTCCTCTGTTCTTACATCACTTAAAACTCCACTTGGTTCAAGGGTGATCGAATTCGAAGGCCAAGGATATTCGAGTCGTTTAGTTTGCATTTATTTCTTTTATAGTCAATTTCAATATAAATATATTTTCTCAATTTGTGCCAAGTTATATCACATATCCTTAATACCACGTATAAATTCAATTATTATCCATTTTTAGGGTAAATAATCTGGTGCGCACCGTGGAGCTAAAGATAATAGTGATTGCCTAGTACTAACTTTCTTAACACATAATATTTTACACTTGTTCTTGTGAGTATCTTTGATTCCAGGATCAAAATGTCGAACTCTCAAGCAACATCCATACACGTGGAGAATGACTCCGGTCACCATGACGAGAATGACAACATAGCACCAGGGAACAACGTACCTCCAATTGGCCTCGATGGAGTTCCAGCTGTAGATCCAATCGACGTCAGCTTGCAAGTAGCCACCAATGCAAATTTGGTCGTCGATCCCCAGAGTAGCATCCGTAGGTATGTTCGATTGGCCGCTCAAATCACACTTAGCGGCGAAGAGGGAGGAATCGGCCTTCGGGTGATCTTCGAGATGTAAGAGGCTCAACAAGCCGCGATAGCCTAGCTCTAAAACCATAATCGTGCACCAAGAAGGATCGAGCCCAAGCCGTCCCAGGAAGTTATTTACAAGGCCGAATCGGTGTCAAGAGAATCGAACAGGAATGAATCGTGGGCCGATCCCGCAATCATGCAGATGCTCGAGGAACTAACGAAACGATTTGAGACGGGGGAAAGAAGATCGAAGCAAACAACAAGAAGGTAGAAACTTATAATTCCACGGTTGATCAAATGCCGGGGGAACCACCAATATTGAAGGGTTTGGATTCCAAAAATTTCGTACATAGGCCTTTTCCCCCGAGCGTGGCTCCCAAATAGATCCCTAAGAAATTCCGCTTGCCCGAGATTCCTAAGTACAATGGAACGACTGACCCAAACGAGCATGCCACCTCTTATACATGTGCAATTAAAGGGAATGATCTAGAGTACGATGAGATCGAATCCGGCTTACTGAAGAAATTCGGGGAGACCATGTCAAGGGGAGCTATGATATGGTAGCATAATTTACCACCTAACTCTATTGATTCGTTTTCTATGCTTGCAGATTCTTTGTAAAGGCACACACCAAAGCCATTAAGTTAGAGACTAGGAAGTCGAACCTCTTCAAGGTAAGGCAGAAATATAACGAGATTCTCAGAGAGTTTGTGTCTCGGTTCCAAATGGAATGAATGGATCTACCATCGATCACTGATAATTTGGTCGTTCAAGCTTTCACTCAAGGACTAAATGTACGAAGCTCAATGGCTTCACAGCAGTTGAAGTAGAATTTGATTGAATACCCGGCTGATACCTGGGCCAATATACATAATCGGTATCAATCGAAGATCAGAATCGAAGACGACCAATTGGGGTTCCGGGTCCGTTTATCTTATCAGGCCCGTTGACAGAATAAAGAGGGACATTTATTGAGAACCAAGATTGAACATGGATTGATATCAGCCGTATAATGGAGATCGTAAGAGCAAATGATCTGGGCGCAACCCTGTACGAAGTGAAGGGACAAATGATCGAGGCAAGAGCTCTCGAGGGCTCATGAGCAAGAATGGTTTCGATAGGCATACCAGACCTAAAGAAACACCACGATTGTCAGAACATAACTTCAATGTTGACGCATCCGCTATCGTATCGGCTATCAGACGCATCAAAGATACTAAATGGCCTCAACATTTGCAGACCGATCCAGCCCAAAGAAATCCCAACCAAATGTGTAAGTATCATGGCACCCATGGCCAAAGAACGGAAGATTTCAAACATTTGAGAGAAGAAGTAGCCCAGTTTTTCAACGACATGCACATACGGGAGTTTCTGAGTGATCGAGCCAAGAATCATTTTAGAAATAGAGATTCTAACAAGCAAAATGAGCAAGAAAAACCTCAACACGTCATCCACATGATTTTCGGAGGGGTCTATGTTCCCCAAGGACCAGTGTTAAAACACACCAAGGTCTCGATCACAAGGGAGAAACGAACTTGGGATTACTTACCAAAAGGAACCTTGTCCTTCAACAAAGAGGATGCAAAAGGAATCATGCATCCCCATAACGATGCACTTTTAATATTTGTACTCATGAATAAGACTCGATTTAAACGCGTGTTAATTGATCCAGGTAGTTCGGCCAACATCATTCGATCAAGGGTTGTAAGACAGCTCGCCCTACTGGACCAATTTGTGCCTGCAACCCGAGTGCTAAACGAATTCAACATGGCTTGTGAAACTACTAAGGGTGAAATAACTTTGCTAGTGAACGTGCCCGGGATCATCCAGGAGACCAAGTTCCATGTGATCAAGGGAGACATAAGGTATAACGCCCTATTCGGGATACCTTCGATCCACATCAAGGGCAGTTTCCTCGACCCTTCACCAGGTTCTAAAATTCCCGACACTAGAGGGAATCAAAACAATCTACGGGGAGCAACCCTCCGCAAAGGAAATATTTGTCGTTGACGGAGTGATTCCATGTCCGACACTCTCATTGATGAAGAGGTCAAATTTGAGGGGAAAACAGGAAGCCATATACCAATCACATACGCCAGCCTTGACCCAACTAGAGAAGCAGGGGACTGACGAAGATGTGACTCCGATGCTAGAAAATCAACGGTCGAAGAGCTGGAGCAAGTCATACTAATCGAACATCTTCCCGAACAAAAGGTATACCTTGGAGCTGGGTTAACTCCCGAGCCCAGGAAAGAACTTATTCAATTTATTATAGCTAACATGGATTCTTTTTCTTGGTCCCATCTCGATATGACAGGGATCTCACCAGAAATTACCACCCATAAACTAAGCTTGGACCCAGAATTCCATCCGGTGAAGCAGAAAAGAAGACGCCAGTCCGAGATCAAGAATGCCTTCATCAAAGACAAGGTAACCAAGCTTCTTAAAATAGGGTCGATCCGGGAAGTAAAATACCCTAAATGGTTAACAAACATAGTAGTCCCTAAGAAAGGGAACAAACTTATAATGTGTTTATATTACAAAGATTTAAATAAATCATGACCCAAGGATTCTTTTCCTTTTCCTAATATAGATCGCATGATCGATGCCACGGCCAGCCACGCGACCCTCAGTTTTTTAGATGCCTATTCCGGGTACAACCAAATACAAATGAATTCGGATGATCAGGAAAATACCTTATTCATCACTAAATATGGTACCTACTGCTATAACGTAATGTCATTAGGATTAAAAAATGCTGGTGCCACTTATCAACGCCTAGTAAACCGGAGGTTCGAAGAACAAATAGGGAAACCTATAGAAGTTTCCATTGATGATATGTTAGTTAAGTCCTTGCGAGCAGAGGACCATTTGAACCATTGGCAGGAAACCTTCAGTGTATTGAGGAAATACAACATGAAATTGAACACGGAAAAATAAGCGTTCGGGGTCGGGTCAGGCAAATTTCTCGAATTCATGGTATCCAACCGAGGAATCAAGATCAACCCCAACAAGATCAAAGTTATCGAGGACATCACAGTAGTAGACAATGTAAAGGTCGTGCAGAAGTTAACCAGGCGCATAGCCGCCCTAAGGCGATTCATCTCGAGGTCCTCTGATAAGATCCATCGATTTTCTCATTGCTGAAAAATAAAAATGACTTCACATGGACTCAGAAATTCCAACATTCCTTGGAAGAGCTTAAACGATACTTATCGAGTCTGCCACTGCTCCACATGCCTAGGGCAGACGAACAACTATACTTATATTTGGCAGTATTGGAGATAGAGGTAAGTGGAGTCCTAGTCCAAGAAGAACAGGGTACACAATTTCCGATTTATTATGTTAGTCGGACCTTAGGCGAGGACGAAACTAGATATCCCCACCTAGAAAGATTAGCGCTCACTTTGATAAGCGCCTCTAGGAAACAAAAACCGTACTTTCAATGTCACCCCATATGTGTTGTAACAACTTATCCATTGCCAAATATTATGCATAAACCCAAGCTGCCGAGACGGTTGACCAAATGGTCCGTAGAAATCAGCGGGTATGATATTGAATATCGACCCCGAACAACCATTAAGTCTTAAATTTTGGCAGAATTCTTGGCTGACTTCATGCCGGCCTTAGATCCCGAGGTCGAAGAGAGTTGTTGGTAAACTTGGGTACGTCCTCAGAAATTTGGACCCTCTTTACGAACAGTGCATCGAATGCAAAGGATTTCAGACTCGACATTGTACTAAAACCACCTACAGGCAACGTGGTTAGACAATCTATTAAAATTGTGAAATTGACTAACAACGAGGCCGAATATGAGGCCGTGATTGCAGGTCTCGAACTAGCCAAAGGCTTGGGAGCGGAGGTGATCGAAGCTAAATGCGACTCCCTCCTTGTGTTGAATTAGGTTAACAGAACCTTAGAAGTTAGATACAAACAAATGCAAAGATACCTGGATAAGTTACAGGCAACTTTGCGTCGACTTAAGGAATGGACTTTGCAACACATGAATCGGGATAAAAATAGTGAGGAAGATGCCCCCCGCAAGCTTAGGGTCATCGGGCGAGGACAACGAGCTCAATTCGGGGGTCGTCGTCCAACTCATGAGGTTAGTAGTCGAAGAAGATCACGTCGAGATAAACTCCAAAAACTTGACCTTGGATTGGAGAAATAAATACATAGATTATTTGAAGACCAGAAAAACATCCCTCAGATCCAAAAGAATTGAGGGCCATGCAAACGAAGCCAGCACGATTCACCTTGTCTGAATACGGAACCTTGTTCAAAAGAATGTTTGATGGTCCACTAGCGATGTGTCTAGGTTCGGGAGATATCGAGTAGGTTCTAGGGAAGTTCATGAGGGCACTTGAGAAAATCAATCCGGTGCCAAATCATTGGTTCAAAAGGTAATCAGATCCAGTTATTACTGGATCGACTTGGAAAAAGATGCGAAAGAGTTTGTTAAAAAATGTAACAAATACCAAAGACATGCACCGGTGATTCACCAACTCGGGGAAATACTCCATTCGGTCTTGTCACCATGGAAATTCATGAAGTGGAGAATGGACATCGCTGGCCCTCTTCCATGGGCACCAGGTAAAGCTCAATTTATTTTATTTATGACTGACTATTTTCTAAGTGGGTTGAAGCACAGGCCATCGAGAAGGTTAGGGAGAAGGAAGTCGTCGACTTCATTTGGGACCACATTATATGTCGCTTCGGGATCCTATCCGAAATGTGTGTGACAACGGGAAACAGTTCATCGGTATCAAAGTAACCAAATTTCTCGAAGATAATAAGATCAAAAGAATCATATCAACACCTTATCATCTTATGAGGGAACGGGCAAGGCGAATCGACCAACAAAACCATTATCCAAAATCTTAAGAAGAGGCTAACCGACGCCAAAGGAAACTAGAAGGAAATTTTGCCCGAAGTTCTTTGGGAATATCGCACAACCTCGAAATCTAGTACCGGGGCTACCCCATTCTCATTGGTTTATGGCGCCAAAACTCTAATACTGGTCAAAGTAAGAGAGCTGAGTATTAGGTTCTGATATGCAACAAAGGAATCAAATGACGAGGCCATGAATACGAGCCTGGAACTACTGGATGAAAGGCATGAAGCCGCCCTCGTATGATTGGCCGCCCAAAAACAACGGATCAAATGATACTACAATCGAAGAGCCAATCTTTGATATTTTAATGTTGGGGACTTAGTGCTAAGGAAAGTCAACCTCAACACCTCAAATCCAAAATAAAGGGAAATTGGGTCCGAATTGGGAAGGACCGTACCATATTCTCGAGGTCACCGGGAAAGAGCCCTACAAGCTCGGAACGATGAATGGAGAAAAAAACTCGAGCAATTGGAATATATCTCACCTAGAACGATATTACTGCTAAGGTACAACACCATTTCATTTACTTTTTATTTTAGACTAACACTTACAGGTGGTCAAAGTGAAACGACAATGGATTTTTCGGCCAGCGGCACGAAGTTTTTAGATCTGAAAGCACGTGTTTCACTCATTTTCCCTTAGACTAGTTTTGTCCTAAATGGGTTTTTCGGTGAGGTTTTTAATGAGGCAATAATGAATCGTGCTAACTTAGAATCAAGACCGATTATGAATTGACACCGAAGATCAATTCAACAATATCCGAGGTTCCTTTAAAATCAACCTCGAATACCGAGGGCTACCATCGGATATGCATTATCATCGAATATCAACTCTAGCGAGGAAACTGTTTCATAAAGGATGGGTCTCGATAGATAGGATTTATTCTAAGGGCCAAATGGTCAAAACAAACCGTGCCCACGTAGATGCTCGAGCCCTGGCATAAAACATGTACGCATGTATGACTATTTTGATCGAGAATAAAAAGAATTACTTTCCTTGCAATCATCTTATATTTTAAAATTTTCTCCTCTTTACATCCCTTAAAGAGTTTTGTACTTCCAAAAATAACGAGCCCAAGGGAAATATATAACCGCAATGTGAACGACCACTCCCTCACTCGGGGATTTCCATCAACCTCAACCTCGAGGGTAAAAGACCTATTAGGAAACTCCCCGATTTCTAAAGGCCCCGACCACCCCACTTGTGGAGCATTATCTGGTGCAAGCTCGGATAACTCGGGAAAGCAAGCCCAATTGGCAGCTCCCAAACCAAAAGGCTATGACCAATTTAACACGGCCCGGAGACGTCCGAAATCCGTAACAAAAAATAGGCCTTCGAAAAAGGAAAAACATTTCACAACCGGTTCTAAAGGCTTCCCTCGGCATAGTCATAAATTTAAGATATTTTTAGGGAAAACTCTTCGGTAACATGGAATCCCATCAACGCCTTAACCTAGAAAGGAAATAAAGGCAATATTTGTTCGAACCCTCAAACAAAACCTTATTATTCCATGCTAAGGCATTTTGACCTTTGTGAATACAAGTAATAAAGCAAATGATAAATATGAAAGCCAAAAAGGGGAAGAAAGCCATATATATATATAATAATTTTTTACAAAGGCCAGATTGGCCTAATACAAAAATTTACAACGGTCAAAATGACCTCAAAAAGATGAAAAAGAAAGGAAAAAAAAGTAAAGGACTAAGTGGCATGTTCTTCATCAGAGGTAGCATCTCCATCCTTGGAATCATCCCCGTCTTCGGACTTGCTTTAATTCTCGAATTCTTCCTCAAGAAAGGCCATCTTCCAGCCCCTGCCTTCCTCTACTTTGGCATTCTCGATTTCAGCCATAATATCGAAGGCTTGAGCATGAACTCCCTCGAGGGCTTCCCTTCGAGATTTCCATTTTGCATGATCCTCCATTCTCTTGGCCTTCGCCTGGATGGCCTCGACATCGACCTTGAATTGGGCCACTTTAGCATCGCCTTTGCTGTTGGCCACGACCACCTCAGATATGGCTACTTCGAGTTCATTGGCCAAGTTTGCCTTATCTGAAATAACCAAGTCCAATTGAGATTGAAGCTCCTCGATTTTCTTGACCTGCACCGAGGCTTTCTCTTTTGCAGTTTGGAAATGGGTCTCGGCCGACTCCAGTTGTGCTTGGACGGTTTCCTTTTTCAACGATTAGATGTCCATATTCTTCTTGAATTCTTCAGCCTCGACTTGTATCACATCTACTTGTGTCTTGAGCTACCCGATCTGTTCGAGCCTTTGCCGGACCTGCAGGATCATATCGTTAGTTACCATCTCCAATTCATATTCACTATCATGAATTACTTGAAATACCTACTCGGCCATCTCGATATGCTCACTCTGAGCCGCTTCTAAATCGGCCCAAGCTTCTCACTCAGAAGCTTGTAAGTATTCTCCTTCTCGGTGAGTACTCGGACCTCAGCCTCATGCTCTTCCTGGGTTCGGAAGAAAGCCTCATGATGAAATACCGAAGCCTGCAAGAACAAAGAAAGATGTTAGAATTACTTACAACTTCAAGTCTGAAATAAACAATGAGTGGCCTTCGAACTTACCCGATTCAAAGCATGTTGGTCCTCGTTAAATAGGAAGGGAGCCTCCACCGCATCCACCACGGTCTGGTATTCCTCAGTCACCAATCATATAAGGTAACTTTCAACCCCCACGGGGGCAGAGAAGACTCGGGCATCGTCGGGGACAGAAAAAGTTATCGACCGCCTGCGGTCGGGATTAGCACTTAGGCTGGGAATTGATCTACCACTTTTGGGCTCTATGGAGACCCAGTATCACCCGATGAAGGTACCTTATTTGGCACCGACAAGTCACCAATTTCGGCGACATCTTCCACAGTGGTGGACTAAAATCCGTTTAAGAAGTCGTGGATGTCAGTCACCCCCCGAGGCCCCTCGTAAGAATGAATTTCTAACCTACCAGCTCACGAATTATGGCATTTGAAATTTGAGAGGATACGGAAATATCGATCACTCCAAGCTCGTCCCTGGGGACATCTTCTGCAGCTCGAGAAACATCGCCCCCGATTTCTTTCTCGACCCTCCTGGGGACTTCAACCACTACCTATTTTACGGCCTCCATGGCTCGAGGTATCTCAGAGTCACTTCTTACTCGGGCCACCAACTCAGATTTTTCTTCTTCTTCTTCTTCTTCTTCGGGCTCGTCCCTTAACCGATTAAGTGAGTCCAATGAGAGCTCTTGGAACCCAGCTTTTTTGGGCTTATGCGCCACCCGTCTCCTCAGTCTTTTCTTCTCGGAGTCGGAGGGAATCAGGGATTTTATTTTCCCCATCTCTTTGACCTATTTTGGAGCAGGGGAATCAGCGTATGAATCATCATCGGTTGATGGAGGCCTCATCTCGTTAGTAAGCCTGTGACACAAAAACATAACAAATTAGGGACTGAGGGCGAAAAAAGTGATATCAGATGTATCAGGGAAAAACTCTTACCATGATCACGGGCCTCCTATAGAACCTTCGATAGTTCAATCCAAGCTTGCTCGGAGTACGGCCTCTGTGACACAAGGCCCTCGACCTATTTCTTAAGTTCCAGAATTGGGTCTGGCATCTGGGCTACAACTGCGACACCAAAAACATCAATGAAGAAAAAGATAAGTGGGAAAACAACGAGATTAAAAGTGAAGCACTGCTTACGCTGCATGTTCCATTTCTTGGGAAACGGCATGTCTCCAGCAATGATCAGAACCAAAGTCTTTACTCAAACAATCGGCCCATCCAACCTCAGTCCCTATATTCGTCTACGCTGGAGAATGTGACCCTACTGGCCCGACGAGCAAGCTTGATCAGCCCCACTCAATAGAGTCGAGGACTATAGAGGTGCAAAAGGTAGTCGATGGTAAAGGGACATCCCTCGATTTTGCTTACAAAAAGTCGGAGAAGAATAACTATTCTCCGGAAGGAGGGGTGAATCTGGCCAAGAGTCACATCATACCTCTTGCAAAAGGAAATGATGATAGGGTCTAAGGGACTCAATGTGAAGGGGTAAGTGTAAACACTTAGAAAACCATCCACGTGGTAGTGATCAATTCCTCGGGAGAAAGAACCACCACATGCTTATTGACCCAGTTACATTCCTCTTTAACCTTGGTGAGGAGGTCTTCAGTGATTGTGCATATGCACCTCGAGACAAGCTCACATCGGTCCCGTACCGAGGAGGTCTTTTCAATCTTAAAATCAGTAACAGTAGGGCACCCTGCCATAACAAATTCCTGAGGGTGAGGTTCCGCCACAGCCCCGCCACCGGCGGGTCGTGATGAAGAAGCGAACTCCTTTTGCGGTACAGTCTTAGAAGTTTTCGCCACTAAAGAACATGAGAAAAGAGAACTAACATGTTATGCAGTTTGAGTAAAGTTCAAGAAGTTTGGGTGCAAGATTTGTAAAGAAAATGGATTTTTGAAGAAAAGGCAAGAATATGAGGAGCTTTGAACGTAAAAGTTTGAATGAGGAAAACTAGGGTAATTATAGCTTGTTGGTGACGATTCCGAACCAGTAGTGGCCGACCAGCAACTGGCAGGCATTTAATGCCTTGGTAACTGAACTTGAAGGATGTTTCGGTATCCTTTTATCGCTTATGTAATAGTCGAGTTCTTCGCTTACATCGTGGCCCGTCGAGGCGGGATTTGGAAGTTTATATCGTTTCTTGTCACCCTCTATCTGAAAACGAGGGCACTATTTGTATACAGTAAAATCGGGCTCACCCCTTGCATGAACTGATCGAGACAGGAATGTTATAGATCAAGGTTCAACCTTGAACCCATAGCGAATGTAGGTCCGTGGTTACACTGTCAAAGCTCGAGCCCCTCGAACCGAACAAAATTGAGATCGAGGGAAATTTTCTGATTCGGATAATAGAAAGACGAAATATCCGCGATCGCGCGGAGATCTTGGAATGTATCAAGGATAGGCCGATTAATGATCTAATCATGAGATTTCTTACTTCATTTAGAGTTATACCAAAGGTAGGACTCCCCTACTATATAAAAGGGGTCTGATCATTTGTAAAACACATGACATGTATGCAATACAAAGCAATACGCTGTCTTTTTCTAGATTTCAATATCTTGTTACTCTGTTCTTACATCAATTAAAACTCCACTTGGTTCAAGGGTGATCGAATTCGAGGGTCAAGACTATTCGATTCATTTGGTTTGCATTTATTTCTTTTATAGTCAATTTCAATATTAATATATTTTCTCAAATTTTACCAAGTTATATCACATATCCTTAATACAACGTATAAATTTAATTTTTATCCCTTTATAGGGTAAACAATGTACATACGTATGAAAGAACGTTTACATATACATATTAATATGTAAATGAAATAATGTAGAATTATGCACAATACCGTTATTTCTATAACTTAAATTGATCCAAAACCGATCAATCAAAAAGGAAAAAAATAGAAAAGATAGGGGAAGTCCATGGTAGGTGAGTTGGGAGTTGTAGAGGCCCTCTTTATGCCGTTCAACAAATTAAAATAATAATAATTAATTGATGTGTCGACTAACATAAATTAGCATTGAATCTGTCTAAGTTGAAAACACAAATATTGGACACAAGGCTACATTTTATTGTTGATATGACACAAACTTGATAGAAATTGTTCTACTGGAAAATTGACATTTCAAAAGTATTTGTAATGACCCGGCCAGTTGTTTTGAGTATTTTAGCCCCAATCCCATATTCATTACCTCCTCTATATTTTTTATGATTAATTTACTTGTTAGGGTGTTTGATTTTGGTTTAGGGTGAGTTTCGGGTGAAATGAGACACTTAGCCCCTAAATTGGAGCCTCAAATCGAGAGAGTTGACCTTACTTTGACTTTGGTGTAGAGGATTCTGAATGGAATTTTGACGATTCCAATAGCTCTGTATGGTGATTTTGGTCTTAGGAGCATGTCCGGATGTTGATTTGGAGGTCTGTGGGTCGTTTCGGCTTAAATTAGCGAAAGTTAGAAGTTGAAGGTTTGGAGTGTTGGAAAGTTTGACGGGGAGTTGACCTTATTGATATCGGGGTAAGATTATAATTCCTTAAGTTATAATAATCCCATCATATCATTTATGACCTGTGTGCACAATTTGAAGTTAATCTGAGTTGTTTTTGTATGAATGAGCATTAGTTTTGGAATTCGCAACACTACTAAAATATCAGGTTTTAGCGACGGACAAATTTTGTAGGTAAAAAAAAAATCTATGGCTAATCTCATTAGCGAAATATATACAATGGGTTATCAAGAAATTCTGCTAGCTACGAGCGTTTTAGCTACATATTAGCGACGACGTTGGTGGCTAATTTGAATTATGAATTTCGAAGTTCATAGTTTCAATAGGCTTGAATGGGTTGCAATTCGTAGAATCGATGTGTTTGATGTGATTTTTGGCCTTGAGTAGGTCTGTTAGGTATTTTGGAACTTGTTGGTATATTTAGATGGGTCCCATGGGCCCCAGGTGTGATTCGGATTGAATCTTGAACCAAATTGGACTTAGTCACTATTGTTACAACTGCTGGTTCCTTCTACGCGTTCACAAAGGTTCTCCCCTGATCGCGTAGAGTCATCAAGGGCTACTAGAAATTTTCCCTTCGCCTTCGCAAAGGTGAGGACGCAATCGTGAAGTTTTCTGGGCTTGTTCATCGGGAACGCGTAATGTTAATTGTATTCGCATATAAGGAAGGTGTGGCTAGGGGCTGAGGCACGGTTGTGCATTCCGTTCGCGTGACCCGGGAAACAGTCGCATAGGTGGAGGCAGCTTGCTCATCGCGTTCGCAACTGGTTTCACACGATCGTGAAGTGTATATTTTTAGCTAGGGAGAATTTTTCTATGTGACCACGAGACTTCGTCCGCAATCACGATATAGGACGACTGGGAAGCAGAATAAAATTTCAAAAATGAGGGTTTCATCTATTCTTCATATTTTGGACCTAGAGAGATTGGGTCGTGGCGATGTTTTGAGAGTATTTCAAAAACAATTGTTGGATAAGTGATTCTAACCCGGATTTAACTATATTTCATGAATCTATTGTTATTTTTACCATCTAATCAGTGATTTGAATTGGAGATTTTGGTAAAAATGGTGAAAACTTCCTAGACTAAATTTTGGGGTTTTGAAAGACGATTTGAGGTCGGATTTGAGTAATTCTTGTGTGGTTGAACTCGTTATCAAATGGATGTTCTGAATTTACAATTTTGGTTGGGTTTCGAGATGCGGGCCCAATTTTATTTTTTAGTTGACTTTGCAAAGATCGTAATTTTATGGTTCGAAATAGTTTCCTATAATTTATATTTATGGTATGAAGTTATTTTAGCTTGATCTGAGCTGCTCAGAGTTGGATAATCGAGGGAAAGGCTTACTAATGGATTGAGTTAACATGTTTTGAGGTAAGTGTCTTCCCTAACTTTGTGTGGAGGAATTACCCCCTTAGAATTGGTGTTGTTTTGTGATTATTGTGATGTGTTGAAGCCATGTATGTATGGTGACGAGTGCATACAGGGGCTAAATGTAGAAACTTACCGATTCTAGATATGTATATTTCTTTCATGCCTTAATTGAGTTATCTTAACATATTATTCTCATCATCATTCTATTTTCACATTCTCTACTTGTCTTATCTCTTACTTATTAATTGCTCTACATGTTTAGTCTAAGCTCTTGTTTCTTTTATTCAATATTCATTATTTAATCGTTGAATTATTTACATGAAGTTTTTATTATTGGAATATTTTATTGTTGAAATTGGTATTGAGTTATAAAGGCAGTGACTCACAATGAAGCAAAGTGTCAAGTTGTGAAATACTGTTCTTGTTGAGTTATTCACTTTTGGTTGTTATTGTTGAGACCCTTGTGTACATTGTGTTAATCCATGGGCTATTTATTGGGAAACCATCGTTATTATTGATTTTTTTGGTACGTTGTAATATTGGGAACTTGAGGTGAGATTTGTGATACGTTGTGATATTGATATTCATGCGGTGGTATAAGGTTTTAGGGTTGAAATGCATGCGGTGAAATAAGGTGGGCTTGAAACGTGTGTTGTTAGTAGGAGAACTACTTAAAACCACGCGGTGTGATAAGGTGGGCTAAAATGCGGGATGCTATTTCGGGAAAAATAATTTTCACATGCAAGGCTCCCGTGGTGATATAAGTAAAAATTGTGAATTTTTTTGTGATTTGAGACTACGAGGCGGTACCTCGGTGGTGACTCTTGTAGTTCTCTATTACTTCACTTTTGTTTGGTTGTTTCGTTTCCTTGGCATAGAATTTCTTGTTTTCTTGCGTGATGCATTATTTGCCTTAGTTCAATGTAGTTAATCTTGGTATATTTCATTGTTATTATTATTATTACATTGTTAATTACTCGTTTTGTTTCTTATTCATTCCAGTAGGGCCTTGACCTGACCTCGTCACTACTCTACTGAGGTTAGGCTTGGCACTTACTGGGTACCATTGTGGTGTACACATGCTACGCTTTTGCACATCTTTTTTTGCAGATCCAGGTACCTCCTACCAGTCCAGGAACTAATGAGGCGAGCTCAGTTCGGAGACTTCAAGGTATACCTGCCGGCGTCCGCAGGCCTCAGAGTCCTCCTCTACCTAGTCTATTTTATTTTCTTATCCTTTTATAGAAATTGATGTATATGGATGTTCAGTACTTACCCTATAGACATTGTGACTTGTATTTGTCGGGTTTTGGTAAGTGTATATACTAAGTTGCGGAGTTTATTTATATTAGTTGTTGAGTTATTGAGACTTTAATCAATATTTTAGTTATTTCTGCATAATATAGGCTTACCTTGTCTTAGAGACTAGGTGTCATCACCACATCTTATGGAGGGAAATTGTGGTTGTGGAAAGTTGGTATCAGATCTCTAGGCTCATAGGTGTTATGGGTCACAAGTAGGTTTAGTAGAGTCTCGCATATCGATATGGAGATGTATGTACTTATCTTTGGAAGGCTATGGAACAATTAGGGAAAGCTTCACTTCTTTGATTGCTTATCGTGAGAATTTGTTGACTTCGAAATTCTTAATTTATGTATTTCTATTTTCTCATAGATGGTGAGGACACGCACAATTGGATCGGATGGTCAGACACTTGCACCTCCTACTAGAGCCGCGAGAGGCCGGGGTCGGGGCAGAGGCTGGGGACGGGCACGTGGTGTAGCCAGAGCACCTGCCCGAGCTGCTACAGAGGAGCCACTGATAGCTCCAGTTGGAGCAGGCACCTGA
Organism: Nicotiana paniculata; assembly: GCA_005239505.1. NCBI lineage: Eukaryota > Viridiplantae > Streptophyta > Magnoliopsida > Solanales > Solanaceae > Nicotiana > Nicotiana paniculata. The sequence goes on from ML320222.1 coordinate 32,908, forward strand.
GGCGCCTGTTACTTCTCCTGCACTTCAGGAGACCTTCGCCCAGTTTTTGAGCATGTTTGGCACTCTAGCTCAAGCAGGGTTGATTCTATTTGCTCCTGCTACATCTGAAATTGGGTGAGGAGCTCAAACTCCCACCGCCCATACCCTAGAGCAGCAGGTCCAGGTTGAACAGGTCCCAAAGATCATACCAGTGTAGCCGGTTGTCCCAATTCAGCCTAAGGTTAGGGTGGCAGCTTTTGAGGGGGAGAAACTCAGGCTCGAGAGGTACAAGAAGTACCACCCTCCTACTTTCAGCAGTTTGGCTTTAGAGGATGCACAGGTTTTTCTTGAGGAGTGCCACTGTACCTTCGTACTATGGGTATTGTGGAGTCAAGTGAGATTGGTTTCTCTATGTTCCATCTTAAGGGAGTGGCTTATCAGTGGTAGCGAGTGTATGAGTTGGGTAGCCCGCCCAAGGAAACTTCATTCACCTAGGCTCAGTTCTCAGAGATGTTCATGAGAGAGTTTTCTCCTCAAAGTCTAGGGATGCATCGCGCGCAGAGTTTGAGCAGTTGCGCCAGGGTGCTTTGACAGTATCGGAGTATGAATTCCTATTCAGCGAGTTGTCCAAACATGCACCTGCATTAGTTTCCATTGTCAGAGAGCGAGTTCGTCGATTTATTGAAGGGCTCAACCCTGGTATTAGATTTAGTATGGCTCGAGAGTTGGAGACCGATACCATATACCAGCAGGTAATGGAGATCACTAGAAGATTGGATGGTATTTGGAGTCGGGAGAGATAGGAGAGGGAGGCCAAGAGGCCTCTAGATTCTACAAAAATAGTTGTGCCCGTGCCCCAGTTGCAACCTGTCATGGTAGAGGCTATGTAAGTCATCCTATTCATTCAGCACTCCCAGCTTCTAGCGGTGTTCTGGCCACTCCGAGGTCTCAAGTTGTACATTATGCACCGCCACTGTCTAGTGCACCTCCTGCACGGGGTGCTTTCAATGGTCAATCTAGCCGACCACGCCCGAGTCAGTTCCAACAGTCACGTCCTCCGAGAGTTTTTTTTAGTGTGGTGACACTCGTCGTATGGTGAGGGACTGCACTGACTCGGGTGGGGTGCACCTCAATAGACCACTCTGGCTCAACGTATTCCACATGGCCCCCAGATTTTTCAGGCCGTGGTTAGCAAACCAGTTGCCACTCCACCTGCACAACCAGGTAGAGGCGGAGGTCTGGCGAGTAGAGGTTGCCCTAGAGGGGGAGGCCAGGCTAGATGTTATGCTCTTCCTACTAGGACGGAGACGGTTGCATACGACTAAGTTATCACAAGTATTGTTCCGATTTGTCATAGAGATGCATCGGTCTTATTTGATCCAGGCCCCACTTATTACTATATCATCTTACCTTGCTCCATATTTGGATATATCATGTGATTCCTTAAGTTCTCATGTCTATGTATCCACTCTAGTGGGAGATTCTATTGTTGTTGACCGTGTGTATTGGTCATGTTTAGTTGTTCTTGGTGGTTTTGAGACTAGAGTTGACCTATTGTTGCTTAGTATGGTAGATTTTTATGTTATTTTGGGCATGGACTGGTTGTCGCTATATCATTCCATTCTCGATTGTCACGCCAAGATGGTGACGTTGACTATGCCAGGTTTTCTGCGATTGGGGTGGAGGGGTACTTTGGAGTATGTTCCTAGCAGGATGGTGTCCTTCTACAAGAGGCCCATAGTTCGCGAAATTCCATTCATCTGGGTGTCGATAAGATGTATCAAGACTTGAGCCAGCACTATTTGTGGATTATATAGCTCGGTGCCTAAATTTTCAGCAAGTGAAGTATGAGCTTTAGTGGCCAGGTGGAATTCTTCAGAGGCTAGAGATTCCAGAGTGGAAATAGGAGCGGGTTACTATGGATTTTCTTGTTGGGCTACCACGGACTTAGAAGAAGTTCGATGCAGTATGGGTGATTCTGGATAGGTTGACCAAGTCGGCTCATTTCATTCTAATGGGGACTACTTATTCTTTAGAGCAGTTGGCTCAGGTTTATATTCTCGAGACTGTCAGACTTCATGGCGTGCCGGTGTCCATCATCTCTAACCGGGGTACTCAGTTTACGCCGCGGTTCTGTAAGGCAGTATAGCGAGAGTCAGGCACACGGGTTGAGTCGAGTACAACATTCCACCCTCAGACGGACGGACAGTCCAAGTGCACTATTTAGATATTTGAGGATATGCTTCGTGCATGTGTGATGGAGTTTGGGGGCTCTTGGGATCAGATCTTTCCGATTGCGGAGTTTGCCTACAACAACGGCTACCAGTCGATCATTCAGATGGCTCCATATGAGTCCTTGTATGGGAGGCGGTGTCGGTCTCCGGTGGTTTGGTTTGAGCCGGGTGATGCTAGGATATTGGGTACTAACCTGTTTCAGGATGCTTTGGAGAAGGTTAAATTGATTCAAGATCGGCACAGCCCAATCATGACTAAAGAGTTATGGAGATCAAAAGGTTCGAGACATTCATTCATGGTTGGGGAGTGGGTCTAGCTCAAGGTTTGCCCATGAAAAGTGATGCGAGACTAGAATTCATAGTTTAACATGTTATATGCCTTACAGTTTATGCGCATTAATGATAAAAATACACTTTTTATATGCTTAATGGAGTTTATTTCATGTGTAGGTGAATTGGAGATGGAAACCGAGCTAAATAGATGCAAATACGTCGAAAACAAGCTTGAGAGGCGAAGAGGGAACACCCTGGCCTTATCCAGGCGTTTTCCTCCTAAAGCCAGGCTGGCCCTGGCGTTAGGGGGGCGTTTGCCTCCTAAAGCCAGGCCTGGCCTGGCCTTATCCAGGCCTTAGAGCCAAAACACCTGGTCTCCTGGTTCTGATCAATTTCGAGTTTTGACGAGTTTAAGTGTTTCCCGGTTGAAATAGAAGTCTCCTACACGTTTAGGGTTTGTCCTAAACTTATAAATAGACCCCAAAAACACAACTTAGAGAGAGATTCGAAGAGATTAGAAGGGATTCGGACGGCAAGACATCAAATTGTACAGATTTTCTT
>MDKI01097385.1:0-14131 GCA_005239505.1 Nicotiana paniculata
GGCTCCTCAACATATGATAATTCCTTGTCCAACTGGACTGAACTGAAATCCAAAACATGAGTCATGTCAACGTGATACTTTCGGGGCATGGAGACGTGGAATACCGAATGAACCCTTGCTAGGTTAGGAGGCAGGGCTAGCTCATAAGCAACCTCCCCAACACATCGCAACACCTCAAGAGGGCCAATAAATCTCGGACTCAGCTTACCCTTCTTCCCGAACCTCATGACGCCCTTCATAGGCGATACTCGAAGCAAAACCCAATCACCAGCCATAAATTCCAAATCACGAACCTTCCGGTCCGCATAATTCTTCTGCCTGGACTCAGCTGCGTGAAGTCTTTCCTGAATCACCTTCACCTTGTTCAGGGCGTCCTGGACCAAATCTGTACCCAACAACCGGGCCTCGCCCAACTCAGACCATCCCACTGGGGACCGGCACCGTCTACCATACAAAGCCTCATACGGCGCCATCTAAATGCTGGACTGGTATCTGTTATTATAAGCAAACTCTGCAAGTGGCAAGTATCGGTCCCATGATCCTCCGAAATCCATCACACAGGCACGAAGCATATCCTCAAGAATCTGAATCGTGCGCTCGGACTGCCCGTCCGTCTGAGGGTGAAAGTTTGTACTCAATTCTACCCTGGTGCCTTGCTCCTTCTGAACGGCTCTCTAGAACCATGAAGTGAACGGTGTACCTCTGTCTGAAATGATAGATACTGGAATGCCATGGAGGCGAACAATCTCCCTGATATAATCTCCGCCAACCTCTCAGAGGAGTATGCAGTCAACACAGGAATGAAATGGGCTGACTTAGTCAGCCGATCCACGATCACCCAAATAGCATCGAACATCTTCAAAGTTCGAGGAAGTTCAACCACGAAGTCCATGGTGATCCGCTCCCACTTCCACTCTGGAAGCTCAATCTGCTGAAGTAACCCTCCCGGTCTCTGATGCTCATATTTGATTTGCTGACAGTTGAGACACTTGGCCAAATACTCTACTATATCCTTCTTCATCCTTCTCCACCAATAGTGATGTCTTAGATCCTGGTACATCTTCGCGGCACCCGGATGAATGGAATACCGCGAGCTATGGGCCTCCTCAAGAATCAACTCCCGAAGCCCATCCACATTGGGCACACAGATCCGACCCTGCATCCTCATCACACCCTCATCTCCTATAGTCACATCCCTGGCATCACCTCGTCGAACCCTGTCCTGAAGAACTAGAAGGTGTGGATCATCATACTAGCGCTCTCGAATGCGGTCATAAAGAGAAGACCGAGCTACCACACAAGCTAAAACCCGACAAGACTCCGAAAGATTCAACCTCACGAACTGACTGGCTAAGGACTGAATATCTAAGGCTAAGGGCCTCTCAACTACCGGAAGATAAGCCAAACTCCCCAAACTCTCCGCCCGATGACTCAAGGCGTCGACCATCACATTGGCCTTCCCCGGGTGGTATAATATAGTGACATCATAGTCCTTTAGCAACGCCAACCATCTCCACTGGCACAAATTGAGGTCCTTCTGCTTGAATATGTGCTGCAAACTCCGGTGATCAGTGAAAATCTCACAGGGAACGCCGTATAAATAATGATGCCATATCTTCAGGGCGTGAACAATCGCTGCCAACTCGAGATCATGAACTGGATAGTTATTATCATGCACCTTCAACTGTCTGGATGCGTAGGCAATCACCCTACCGTCCTGCATCAACACCGCCCCGAGGCCAATCCTCGAAGTATCACAATAGACAGTATAGGACCCTGAACCCGAAGGCAATACCAACACTGGAGATGAAGTCAGGGCTATCTTGAGCTTCTGAAAGCTCTCCTCACACTCCTCAGTCCACCTGAACAGAGCGCCTTTTGAGTCAACCTAGTCATCGGTGTTGCAATGGATGAAAAACCCTCCACAAAACGGCGATAGTACCCAGCCAAACCAAGGAAACTGTGGATCTCCTTAACTGATGACGGTCTAGGACAACTCTACACCGCCTCCACCTTCTTCGGATCTACCTTGATCCCATCCCAAGACACTATGTTGCCCAAGAATGCCACTGAGTCAAGCTAGAACTCACATTTAGAGAATTTAGTATTCAATCTCTTCTCCCTCAAAGTCTAAAGCACAGTCCTCAAATGTTGCTCATTATCTTCCCGTGATCGGGAATACACCAAGATGTCGTCAATAAACACAATGACGAAGGAATCAAGATAAGTCCGGAACACACTGTGCATCAAATGCATAAAAGTTGTTGGGGCATTGGTCAGCCCAAATGACATAACAAGAAACTCATAGTTGCCATATCTGGTCCTGAAGGTAGTCTTCAGGATATCCGGCTCCCGAATCCTCAACTGATGATAGCCAGAACACAAGTCAATCTTGGAGAATACCCTGGAACCCTGTAGCTGGTCGAATAAATCATCAATGCGAGGAAAAGGATACATGTTCTTCCTGGTGACCTTGTTCAACTGCCGATAATCAATACACATGCGCATAGAATCATCCTTTTTCTTCACAAATAATACTGGAGCACCCCAAGGTGATACATTGGGTCTGATGGAACCCTTATCAAACAACTCCTGTAACTGCTCCTTCAACTCCTTCAACTCAGGAGGAGCCATGCGGTAAGGAGGGATAGAAATGGGCTGAGTGCTCGGCAACAAATAAATGCCGAAATCAATATCTCTGTCGGGCAGCATACCCGGAAGATCAGTTGGGAACACATCAGGAAAGTCCCTCACTACTGGAACTGACTCATCTGGAGGGGTATCAACACTGACATCTCTCACATAGGCCAATTACGCATCACGCCCCTTCTCAACCATCTACTGAGCCTTAAGGAATGAAATGACCCTGCGGGGAGTATACTCTAAGGCACCTCTCCACTCAAATCTCGGAAAGCCTGGCATAGCTAGAGTCACGGTCTTAGCGTGACAATCAAGAATAACATAATGGGGCGACAACCAGTCCATGCCCAAGATAACATCAAAATCTACCATGCTGAGTAATAATAAATCAGCCCTGGTCTCAAAACAACTAAGAGAAATCAAACACGACCGATATACGCGGTTCACAACTAAAGAGTCTCCCACATTTGTAGATACATAGACAGGGGAACTCAAAGAATCTCGAGATATCCCCAAATGTGGAGCAAAATAAGAGGACACATATGAATACGTAGAGCCTGGATCAAATAATATTGATGCATCCCCAATGGCAGACAGGGACAATACCTGTGATGAGTGAGTCTGAAGTAACAGCCTCGGAACGGGCTGGAAGGGCATAGTATCTAGCTTAGCCTCCCCCTCTAGGGCGGCCTCTACCTCCCCGACCCCCACCTCGAGCTGGCTGATGAGGTGGAGTGACAGGTAGGGTTGGAAGAATAGCCGGAGGATCCGGCAGAGCGTGTGGAGGTTGATAAGACTGTGGAGGTGCACCCCTCCTGGCCCTGGGGAAATCTCTAATCAAGTGACGAGTGTCACCACACTCAAAATAACCCCTCGGAGGACGCTGCAGTTGACACTGAATAGGATCTGGTCTGCTGGGGTGGCCGAAAATAGCACCTCGAACTAGAGGCATACTAGATACTGGCGGTGCATAATAGAACTCCTGAGGTCTAGGAGGAGCTGAAATACCACTGGCTGCTGGAAGGGATGAATGAACAGGGCGACCCACAAAGCCCCTACCGTGACGTGTTGCTGATGCACGAACTCCTGAAAAATGGCCAGTCTCTCGAGACCTTTTGGCCTCCCTCTCCTCTCTGTCGCGGTCGAACATACCCTCTACTCTCCTGGCAATACTCACTGCCTGCTGGTAAGTGATATCCATCTCCAACTCTCTGGCCATACTGGTCTGAATACTAGGATGGAGTCCCTTAGTGAAGCGGCGAACCCGCTCTCTGACAATGGAAACCAAGGCTGGTGCATGCTGAGCTAACTCACTAAAACGAACTGCATACTCCGACACAGTCATAGTACCCTAGCGCAACTACTCAAACTCTGCGCGCCAAGCATCCCTGAGGCTCTGAGGGACATACTCTCGCAAAAACATCTCAAAAACTGAGTCCAATATATATATATATATATATATATATATATATATATATATATATATATATATATATATATATATATATATATATATATATATATATATATATATACATAATATTTTAAAAACATGCACCTCTGTGGGCATCATTATCATCATATTGTACCCAACCTCGAACATGACTAGGTAAAAACATACCCGGCTATCATAAGGCTCAGTAGAATCGTACGCGGCCACGTGGATCTCGGTAAACCCAAATGATCAGTGGTTTCACAATAGGTGTCATACCCGGCCGACTATAGCGCGGCTCGGTAGAGTAAAGTAGATACATATATAATGCATGCTGGACTCATGGAATCACGTTCTAAACCTTTCAAAGTGACGTAAGGTCATTGCACCTTCGATTAACATTATGGACATCATACCATCAATATGAACTTCACTAGGATTCAAAGATCATACATACTTTCTTAGGATAACTTTATAAGAAAAGAACAACATGGACAACCTTAGTTGCTAGGAGTAGATTCGTTATGAAATAGCGTATCGTGTACGTTCGTTTCACTTGAGATCATGCCAAAAGAAAGAAGGAAGTGCCTTAACATACCTTAACTCCATTTAGTCTTTAATACCTTCCAAGAAATTCTTCAAACAAATCCACTCAATCTACCATATCATAAGGAGATTCAAAATCGGTGTTGAGTAAAGACTAAATGCGCAACTTAAACTAGTAGCTCGTTTACGAAAATTTAGGCAGCATCTCCCCTTTAACAAGGGCCTCCTCCAATACCATATACCAACAACATCAGCCAGAGAAATCCAGAAACATATAATTATCAATAACAAGACACCATATAACAACAACAAGTCACAACTACTTTACGACGAGCGACAAGCTCCGATTGGAATCCGTATAACCCATATCAACCCTTATAGACTTCTTACATTAACTTAAAAAAATCATTAACATGATAATGAAGTAATTCATCAAATTATTCCATCCTTATACCATATATTTATAAAAAGGAAACAATCCACAACTCCTACTATCTTCGATTAGCAACTTTATTCACTAGTTCATGTCCAGTCCATCCATTTAACTTAATCAACATCAAGATAACCTTAAGCACATGCAAGAACACAATACAAATATATCCTACAGTAACTTCAAGTCAAAATCCAAGTTATATTTAGCTTACAACAAACCTATATGGAAATACAACACCATAGAAGTGACTTAAGCTAATCCAAGTAATATCTTGTAGTTTATCATCCTAACAACTTAACCAACATACAAGAAAGCTTAAGAACAATTAGTAGGTTGTTACACTCATCTTAGCCAGTAGCAAAAACTTAAAATTTCAGCCAAACACATCCCATAACTATCCTCAATGACGACACAACCTCAAAAAGGTGTTTTTCTTCACTAGAACTAACTTTTGATATTGAAATATGGTATAATCCATTTGCATGTCTTTAAATAACCTAGGGTTCGCATCATTCGCCCCTTTGAAACATTCGTCTTTGAATGTTGACTGATGCACTTATCTGTGTCTTAAACAATAGCTTTTACGAATACTTTAATATTGTCTTTGCCATATAGGGAGTTGTTCGGTGAATAAATCCAAAGGTTAGGGCATTCCCCCCTTTAGGCCGCTTCCTCACACCATAACTTGTGGTCGAAATTCTTCCAATCTCGTAACTATTTCTACCTTATTTCATGCAGCCTGTACAATTTTGACCTTGTATGTGCGCCTATGCGACTTTTTTCTTCTTTTTCCTCAGCTTTTAGCCAATCTTTAGGCCTCTCTTTGGGAACATATACAGAACTCGACAAGCTATCCCTCTGGACATCTATAGGTGTACTAGAGTTTTTCACTCGGTACTTTGTCGAACTTACGACTATTGATATATCTTGTTTCATAGCCTCAGTTATCTATCCTTATGGCTTTACTACATCTAGGTGGGTCATACTATACCATAACACTTACTTCAGTTTATTATTACCGAGATTTACGACCCAACTATAGGTTACATTGTCGCTGCTTATCCTATATGTATAAATCTAAGTCCTTTAATGCTTCCTCATTATTGTTCATCTTAATCATGACAGCCTAATCTCATCTCAAACGTTGTAACTTTCATCCATCTATTGTTGACTCATCTTAATGTTGATCTATAATCTACCATTGATAACTTGAAACCTCTTATGTAATATATTGTCACTAGGGCTCGCGTCTCATTGGGGAACATCTAAAGTGGATTTCCTATTCCACCAAGGGACGATATTATACTTCAAGAACTGTATTTCATAGCATCCCAATGTGATTCATCCTATGGGGGGGAGGGGGTATTCTAATCATGTTTCATCCATGAAATCCCTTTTTATTTAAATCACTACTCAATCAAAGGCCTAAATGTCATCCTCCTATCTATCAAACTTACACCCTTATTCTACTACCAGGGAAACATTTCATCTCTTCTAATCTCTCTTAGTCTTAGACTCCTCTGAGTTCATTCAGAATGTACTAAACTTTCTATAACTTATGGAAACCTTCAGCTCTCTTGCTTTGATGGGTTTAATCCCGAGGACTTACTTATTTACATTACCTTCCCACTTACCTTTTTCTTATCCTTACTCTTATCTACCTAAAATCTTGTCGCTCTATGATACTTTATCTTGTGACCTATACATATCTATTTATACTACTTGCAAGCTTTAACTTGCTAGCACCATAGATTTTCTTTCGTGCATTCTCAGTTGTCTTTAAATGTAAGCAATTACTTTCCTGGTCGTTCTACCACTTGCTGCATGGATACTTGGCTTATATTAGTGCCCACAAATACTGGAGTTCCCTGTAACTCATATGATCTCAATTATCAACTTTTGATTTTTTTTCTTCTTCCAGTTCATTAGCCACGATAGGTGCCACTTCTTATGGAGTGCATAAAAAATTATTGTGAGACTGTTTGTCACGACCCGAATTACCTTCCGAATGGTCTCATGAAGGCACCTAGTCTCTACGACTAGGTACGCCTAAACATTTGTGGAAAAATAAGATAAAACAATAATAGAAACAGTAAAGAAGAAGCAATACTATAAAAAAAATTGCCGCTCGACATTTACAACTTTTACTTTCCCAAAATCCAGAACGTCACAAAGTCACAAACTCTAAACAACTGTAGCTCTATACAAAGGAATAAGGAAAATGTATCTATATATCTCCTATATCTATACTGGAGTGGTAGGGGACTCATGAGATTCTGCGGACGTGTCAGAATTATCTTGCGGTCTCCTTAACAGCTACTAGGGTACTCCTAGCCACAGTGCTGTGTGCTGGTACCTGGATATGTACATGGGAAAAACATGCGCAGGAAAGGGCGTGAGTAATCCACATTCGGTACTCAGTAAGTGCCAAGTCTAAACCCACTCAAGTAGTGACGCGGTCAGGTTGAGGCTCTACTGAGTTTTAAAACAAGTCAGTTATAAATTTAAATAGTGAAATATAGATAAGCAATGATAAACAGGATTAATGGAAACTTGAAGAATTAATAACAGAAAGAGAGACCTCGGCTCAGCACAACATATATCTCAACAGTAAATGTGCAATGCAGTACAAGGGGAAAGCTCCCGGATCTCAGTCCGTAGTCCCAATTTAAATATGCTATGCAGTACAGGGGAAAGCTCTCGGATCTTGGTCTATAGTCCCAATTTAAATATGCAATACAGTATACGAAGAAAGCTCCCGGATCTCATTCCGTAGTCCCAATTTAAATATGCAATGCAGTAAAGGGGGGAAGCTCCTGGATGTCGGTCCGTAGTCCCAATTTAAATATGCATTGCAGAAGTATGTCAGATACGGCTTAATTAAACAGTTCAAGAAAAAGAACAGGCAAGAATAAAGTAAAACTACCTAAGCATGGTGCAACTAGTAGCAAATAAGAGGAAATCAAGTAAGGACAGGTAGCCATGCTTATTCTTAATCTAACTACTCAGCTAAGACAGGAAATAGTAATATAGGAATGAAAATGAGTGATGCCATGGAAGGAAAAGTGGAATTTTAACAACAATGACCCGTGTACGCACTCGTCACCTCACGTACACGGCATCCACGTAACAAAACCAGTATGAAAATGCCTAAGGGGAAGTCCTCAAAACAGAGTTAGGAAAGCCATTTACCTTGACTGCGCTAATCAACTCAATACCACGCTCTTGCCACGAGTATCCAACTTCGGGTGGCCCAAATCTAGTCAATTCGATTGCATAGTATAAACATCATTTCAAGGAAACAAAATAACTAATAAGTTCGAAGATAATACACGAAATTTGAAAATTCTCCCAAAAATTCCCTCGGGCCCACATCTTGAAAACGGATAAAAATTACAAATTCCGAACACCCATTCACTCACGAACTCACTCGAACAAGAATCATCAAAATCCGACGTCTAAATCTCCTAAATCCTCAGATTTCTACTTAGGGAAGTTTCATGCGAATTTCATGGTTTTTCATCCAAATTCATTGATTATATTGAGGAAATTGATAGAGATTAATGGTATACAAGAGAATTAAGGTTAGGAAACGTTACCTATGAATCTCCTCTTCGAATTCCACTGAAAATTGCCAAAATCCGAGCTCTAAATCATTTTTGGAGTTATAATTTCAAACCCTCAAAATTTTGTATAAATAGCCCATTGATACCGCACCTGCGACTCTTGGACCGCACCTGCGGAAAATCCATCGCAGGTGCGGTAAGTCACTTAACAGGGCTAGGGTCGCACCTGCGGTCACTTGGCCGCATCTGCGGAACACAGACCGCACCTGCGACCACTGGCATCCCCTGCCTAAATTCCGCATCTGCGAGCCCCAACTCTGCACCTACGTCTCTGCACCTGCGGTTCCCCATCCGCATGTGCGGAACACTAGAACCAGCAATGGTTCAACTGTGTTCCAAGTACCAAAATCACCCGTTGAGCCTCCGAAACACCTCCGAGACCCCCAGGACCTCAACCAAGCTTACCAACCAGTCCTAATACTTCATTCAAACTTAGTCGAGCCTTCAAAACACATATAATTATATCAAAATCATCAATTATGCATGGATTCAACCCTAAGAACTTATGAAATTTCCAAAATTCACATTTGATGCTGAAACACATCAAAACTCATCCGAATGACCTCAAATTTTGCACACAGGTCATAAAGGACATTTCAGACCTACTGTCACTTTTGGAATTCCATTTCGAGTCCGATAACAAAATGTTTACCTATCGGCCGAAATCGCCGAAGTTCTAACTTTTGCCAATTCAAGCCTAAATCTACAACCGACCTCGAAAACACATTCCGAACACGCTCCTAACCCCGGAATCACCCAACGGAGCTAACGGAGTCGACAGATTCCATTCCGGATCCATCTTCACACAGCTCTAGCTACAACCTGATTTCAAAATTCTAAAATCCACATTTAAGGACTATGTGTCCAAAATCACTCTGAATCTTACCACTCAATACTCCGACAAGTTTCAATAACATAAACAGACATGAGAGAAGCAGTTATTAGGGGATCGGGGCACTCACTCTCAAAACGACCGACCAGGTCGTTACATTCTCCCCCTCTTAAGAAAATTGTTCGTCCTCGAACGAGTATAGAGGCATACCTGAAGCTGTGAAAAGATGAGGGTACTGACTCCGCATATCCCGCTCGGTCTCCCAAGTCGCCTCCTCGACCGGATGACCCCTCCACTGAACCTTGACTGAGGAAATATTCTTCGACCTGAGCCTTCTGAACTGTCTATCCAATATAGCTACAGGCTCCTCAACATATGATAGATCCTTGTCCAAGTGGACTGAGCTGAAATCCAAAACATGAGTCGGATCACCGTGATACTTCCGGAGCATGGAAACGTGGAATAGCGAATGAACTCCTTCTAGGTTGGGAGGCAAAGCCAACTCATAAGCGACCTCCCCAACCCGCTGCAACACCTCAAAAGAGCCAATGAACCTCAGACTCAGCTTACCCTTCTTTCCGAATCTCATGACGCCCTTCATAGGCGATACCTGAAGCAAAACCCGATCACCAGCCATAAAGGCCAAGTCACAAACCTTCTAGTCTGCATAACTCTTCTGCTTGGACTGATCTGTGCGAAGTCTCTCCTGAATCACCTTCACCTTGTCCAGGGCATCTTGAACCAAGTCTGTACCCAACAATCGGGCCTCGCCCGGCTCGAACCATCCCACTGGAGACCTGCACCGCCTACCATACAAAGCTTCATACGGCGCCATCTGAATGCTGGACTGGTAGCTGTTATTATAAGCAAACTCTGCAAGAGGCAAGTATCGATCCCATGACCCTACAAAATCTATCACACAAGAACGGAGAATATCCTCGAGAATCTGAATCGTGCGCTCGGACTGCCCGTCCGTCTGAGGGTGAAAAGTTGTACTCAACTCTACCCTGGTGCCTAACTCCTGCTGAACGGCTCTCCAGAACCGTGAAGTGAACTGTGTACCTGTGTCTGAAATGATAGATACTGGGATACCGTGGAGGCGAATAATCTCTCTGATATAAATCTCTGCCAACCTCTCAGATGAATATGTAGTCAGCACTGAAATGAAATGGGCTGATTTGGTCAGTCGATTCACAATCACCCAAATAGCATCATGCTTCCTCAAAGTCCGATGAAGTACAACCACAAAGTCCATGGTGATACGCTCCCACTTCCACTCTGGAAGCTCAATCTGCTGAAGTAACCCTCCCGGTCTCTGATGCTCACATTTGACTTGCTGACAGTTGAGACATTTGGCTACAAACTCCACTATATGCTTCTCCATCCTTCGCCACCAATAGTGTTGTCTCAGATCCTGGTACATCTTCGCGGTACTCGGATGGATGGAATACCGCGAACTATGGGCCTCCTCAGGAATTAACTCCCAAAGCCCATCGACATTTGGCACACAGATACGACCCTGCATCCTCATCACGCCATCATCACCTATAGTCACGTCCCTGGCATCACCCCGCTGGACCCTGTCCTGAAGAAACAGAAAGTGGGGATCATCATACTGGCGCTCTCTGATGCGGTCATAAGGAGACCGAGCAACCACACAAGCTAACACCCGACAAGGCTCAGAAAGATTCAATCTCACGAACTGACTGGCTAAGGACTGAACATCTAAGTCTAGAGGCCTCTTAGCTGCATGAAGATATGCCAAACTCTCCAAACTCTCCGCTCGGCGACTCAAGACCTTGGCCACCACATTGGCCTTTCCTGGATGGTATAGTATGGTGATGTCATAGTCCTTTAGCAACTCCAACCATCTCCGCTGGCGCAAATTGAGGTCCTTCTACTTGAATATGTGCTGCAAACTCCGGTGATCGGTGAAAATCTCACAGGGAACGCCGTATAAATAATGACGCCATATCTTCAGGGCGTGAACAATCACTGCCGACTCGAGATCATAAACAAGGTAGTTTTTCTCATGAACCTTCAATTTCCTGGACTCGTAGGCAATCACCCTGTCGTCCTGCATCAACACCGCTCCCAGGCCAATCCACAAAGCATCACAATAGACTGTGTAGGACCTGGAACCGGTAGGCAACATCAACACATGAGCTGTAGTCAGGGCTGTCTTGAGCTTCTGAAAGCTCTCCTCTCACTCCTTAGTCCATATGAAAAGGTCACCCTTTTGGGTCAGTCTGGTCATGGGCGCTGAAATGGATGAAAATCCCTCCACAAAACGGCGATAATACCCAGCCAAACCGAGGAAACTGCGGATCTCAGTAGCTGTAGACGGTCTAGGCCAAATCTGCACAACCTCTACCTTCTTCGGGTCTACCTTGACCCATCCGAAGATACCACATGGCCTAGGAATGCCATATAATCAAGCCAAAGTTCACACTTAGAAAATTTGGCATACAACTTCTTCCCTCTCAAAGTCTGAAGCACGGTCCTCAAGTGCTGCTCATGATCCTCCTGGGACCGAGAATATACTAGAATGTCATCAATGAACACGATGATGAAAGTATCAAGATAAGGCCGAAATACGCTTTGCATCAGGTGTATAAAGGCTGCTGGGGCATTGGTCAGCCCAAATGACATAACAAGGAACTCATAGTGGCCATATCTGGTTCTGAAGGCAGTCTTCGGGATATCCGGCTCCCGAATCTTCAACTGATGATAACCCGAACGCAGATCATTCTTGGAGAACACCCTAGCACCCTGTAACTGGTCAACAGATCATCAATGCGAGGCAATGGGTACTTGTTCTTCACGGTCACCTTATTCAGCTGCCGGTAGTCAATACACATATGCATCGAACCATCCTTTTTCTTCACAAACAACACCGGAGCACCCCAAGGTGATACACTGGGCCTGATAAAACCTTTGTCAGGTAACTCCTGCAACTGCCTTTTCAACTCCTTCAACTCAGGAGGATCCATGTGATAGGGAGGAATGGAAATGGGTTGAGTGCCCGGAAACAAGTCAATGCCGAAATCAATGTCTCTATCGGGCGGCATACCCAGAAGATTAGCTGGAAATACATCAGAATAGTCCCTGACAACTGGAACTGACTCAACTGTAGAGGTATCAACATTAACATCTCTCACATAAGCCAAATACGCATCACACCCCATCTCGGTCATCCGTTGAGCCTTAAGAAAAGAAATGACTCTACGAGGAGTATACTCTAAGGAACCTCTCCACTCTAACCTCGGTAATCCTGGCATAGCCAGTGTCACGGTCTTGGCGTGACAATCAAGAATAGCATAGTAGGGAGACAACCGGTCCATACCCAAAATAACATCAAAATCTACCATGCTGCATAATAGTAAGTCAGACCTAGTCTCAAAACCACTAATAACAATCAAGGACGACCGATATACATGGTCCACAACAAGAGAATCTCCCATAGCAGTAGAAACATATACGGGTGAACTCAAAGAATCCCCAGATATCCCCAAATGTGAAGCAAATTAAGAAGATACATATGAGTACGTAGAACCTGGATCAAATAACACGGATGCATCCCTATGACGAACAGGGACAATACCTGTGATGACCGAATCTGAAGCAATGGCCTCTGAGCGGGCTGGGAGAGCATAACATCTGGCCTGGCCTCCCTCTCTAGGGTGACCTCTACCTCCCCGACCTCCACCTCGAGCTGTCTGAGAAGGTGGGGTAGCAACTGGGGCTGGAAGAATAGCTGGAGGACCCGGTGGAAGATGTGAAACCTGATAAGTCTGAGATGGTGCACCCCTCCTAGCTCTGGGGAAATCTCTGATCACATAACGAGGGTCACCACATCCAAAACAACCCCTCAGAGGACATGGTGGCTGCTGCTGACTCTGAACTGGCCTGCTGGACTGGCCAGTGATAGCACCTCGAGCAGGAGGCACATAAGATACTGGTGGTGCATAATAAGGCTCCTGAGGTCTAGGAGGAGCTGGAATAACACTGGCTGCTTGAAGGGCTGAATGAATGGGGCGATTCACAAAACCCCTACCATAGCGTGCAGTTGGTGCATGAACTCCCGAAAATGACCAGTCTCTCGAGACCTCTTGGTCTATCTCTCTTCCCTGTCCCGGGCTAACATACTCTCAATCCTCTGGGAAATACTCACGGTCTACTGGTATGTGATATCTGTCTCCAGCTCTCTGGCCATGCTGGTCCGAATACTGGGGTGGAGTCTGATGCGAGACCAAATTGCATAGTTTGACATGTGATATACCTTACATTTGAGGTGTATTAATGATAAAAATACACTTTTTATGTGCTTAATAGAGTTTATTTTATGTTTAGGTGAATTGGAGATGGAAACGGAGCTAAAGGGATGCAAATACGTCGAAAAATACGCGAAAGGAGACACCCGGGATATAGCCTGGCATTTGCCCCCTAAATCCTGACCCTACCTGGCGTTAGGGGGAGTTTACCCCATAAGGCCAGGCAGCCCTTGGCGTTAGGGGGTCGTTAGGGCCCAAACGCCAGGCCTGCCCTGGCCTTAGGGCTGCGTTAGAGCCCAAACGCCCGGGGTCCCCAGTTTCGGCCAAATCCGAGTTTTGACGAGTTAA
>ML320224.1:0-33076 GCA_005239505.1 Nicotiana paniculata
ATATATATATATATATATATATATATATATATATATATATATATATATATATATATGTATACCCGTGTGAGAGATACATGCGTGATACATGTATCGTAGAAGAATTTTTTGAACTAGATTTTAACTACGGATATTAATACTAAATCACCTTAAATCTTCCTCAAATTTTGTATATTGACTCATCTATACATTTTCAATGAATTTTAACCATACCCATTGAAAAAGGTCTTTTTTCGCTTAAATTTTTGGAATCTTATATATATATTTGCTACATCATCCATGAAATTTTCTTTATATCTTGCATTTAATGTTGCTAATCACGCTTAAAAATATGACGGAGATATTTATGTGTGATGATTGGAGAGAAAGAATCCTTGTTTATTTGGGTTTTCAATTTTTTTTATAGGTAATTAGCTAGTTTTGGTGAGTCTGTGATTAATGGCTAGAGATTGGTAAATTAGGACTTATTTAGGACATTTCCGTAAGATTTTCCTTTTTTTTATTCAGAAAAATGCCAAAAAATACTCGTAACGTAATAAAAATGGCTCCAAGACCCTAGCATTATAGTCCATTTTCAGTATGTTAGAGGTATTTTAGGCTATAAATTGCCCCTAAAACTTTTTAGGCTCAAATTTAACCATATATCTAATAGATTGGACCTAGTTAATTTTTGGAATTTAACTTCAACACCTAGTATTTTCTTAGATTTTCATGTGTATTATTTGTGTTAAATCAAAATGCATCTGGATATTTAAAAAATAACGTACGATAGCGCCCCAGAAAAAGTTTCAAAATGTTATAAGGTCATTAAGAGATATGTCGTGTGCTAATTAAATTAATTTAGATGTGATTGTTAATTAATAATATGAAAAATATCTCATGAACATGATATCAAGTGTAGAGGTGTATTTGAAGTGATATAGGGCCTAAGGAGAGCCCTTGGGACTAGTCGAGTTAGAAATTACATGATAGACTAAAGTTTCAAATGAGTACGCGTAAGACCTAACTTTAGATGAGCATATATCGATATATATATATATATATATATATATATATATATATATATATATATATATATATATATATATATATATATAAGGATTTATGTGATGAAAAATCTATCAAATAAAAAATCTTCGAGTCTAGTTTCTACTCTTCAAACTGTTCGTTATTTGGACATTCCTACAAAAAGTTATGATCAAATTACCAAAGACTGACAATGAAGTACAATCATAGCATCCAGGTCTGCATCCAGGCTTGGAGGAGGAGTGAACTAGGGACGCGAAGCCTTCTCAACTTTATTTAAATGTAAGCAATTACTTTTCCTGGTCGTTCTGCCACTTGTTGCATGAATACTTGACTTATCTTATTGCCCATGAATACTGGAATTTCCTGTAACTCATATTATCTCAAATATCACTTTTGATTTTATTTCTTCTTCTTTATGTTCATTAGCCACGATAGG
This sequence comes from Nicotiana paniculata, assembly GCA_005239505.1. Classification (NCBI taxonomy): domain Eukaryota; kingdom Viridiplantae; phylum Streptophyta; class Magnoliopsida; order Solanales; family Solanaceae; genus Nicotiana; species Nicotiana paniculata. Next base: position 1,466 of record ML320224.1, read on the forward strand.
TGCCACTTTCTTATGGAGTGCATAAAATGTTGTAGTGGGACTGTTGTTACAAGATCATTTCTCCTTCAGGTTGATATGCTTAAGTTGAAGCCTTCTTCCTTATTTCCACAGCTAGTCATTCGTTATAGTACCTAGGGGATACCCCCTGGCTCTTGTAAAGCTGCGAGTTTGTTACATCGTATACCCTACTGAATTTTTGATGTTCTTACTCGCCTATAATTATCCTTAGTTACTTACCTCCGCGCCCTTGTTCTCCTAGGGTTGCTTCTGAATTAACGTTTTGAATTTCTCCATAGTGGCACTCTTTTTTCCGTAACACTTATATGGTACCTTTAACTACCCAATTCCTATCTGAATGTTTCTCAAGGATTACGATGTCATATCTGCGAGACTGAATTCCCTAGGTTGGGTTTCACTACGTTTATCTTGCATGATCTGTTGATTTATCTGTATCCTCTTGTCTAGCCGTAACAGACTCTTCCTGAATCAACTACTAACTACTCGTTGGTCCATTCTCATATTTATATTTCTGCATAATCTCTCTTGGGTATATCCTTTGTCTTAACTTACCCCTCACACTGGCTCCTTATGTGAACAAGTGTCCATTCACACTTATTTATCAATAACATCCTGGCCGAAAACCATTAATGCCTCTCCCCGGCATTGTGCTTGCATAATGTTCTGGAGTCGTAACATATCTGTAGAATCTGAATAAGTGCAATCTCAATCCTTTTTCCTTTTTCCTTTTAATTGCATTCTTCCTTTACTATTCCATAGCTACCTCATCATCTTTGGCGTCTTTTCACATCTTCACTGGCATCTTACTCGCCTTGCGGTAACCCTTCTGTATCAAGGATAACTGAATTTCTTACGCACGAGGGTGACATCTAGTGTAACTGGAACACTTAGTACCTTAAGCTTAACTCTGCTCACTGTTACTTCAGGGAAACATCTTCTTAAATGTCCTTTAAAGGTTATTCTTCTGTTGTTCATTCTATTATTTTCGGAACGCGATCTCTGAAATTCACACGATGTCGACTATTATCAAATCTTCCGATCCCTAATTCATGTTCAGTGTATCTTGTTCACTAGCCCATACTGATTTCTATTAATCTGGGGGTCTAACTTTTATTTCTGGTAATCACGTTGGAGTCACCAACTCATTTTTCGGGATAAGGATATGACTTTATGGCTTATACTCTTTATTGTCTCAAGGCCTGTCACCTATTATCTTTTCCTTCACTTGACTATAGACTCTGTAATCCTGTTATATCTTGATTTACTGTTATCACCCATTTATCACATCTTACTTATAATACTTCATTTACTCTCTTTTTATTCTTCTGCTAATATTTCGATCTATCACTTTATTCTAAAAACTTCAATAGAATATTGTATTGCTTTTAGCTCCAATTGCGCCATCCATTGGCTCTGCGGGTTGCCTAGCATTCCCTGTTCACTTAGGACAGGAGCCATTCTAAGGTAAATATTTATCCCTTCTTTGATTCCAGTGTATATCTTTTGAATTTCTGAACATTCTAGTATTTGTATCTAACTGTACTTATTCTAGAGTGCACCATATGAGTGTCTCACAAGGAGATCTATTACCACGTCTGCACTAACCTTTGGAAATGTTAACTAATGATAACAATCCATCCATCATTTTGTGTTACTCTAATCCCAGCTGGATCCTGATATTCCATCATTCTCTTAAACTATATCTATTAGCTCCCATAGGGCATAACTGCGACGGGTTTGGCCAATTGTATATTGTCTCTGTTACTGTTCAAAGTAACTCAGAATGCTTATATTTCTCTACCTGAATTGTAAATACTAATAATCTTCACTAACTGGGTACCTCGTACCCTTCTTCTTTTACTTGTTGAAACTTGTATCTACCTTCTGATTCTCTTGTTGCTTTTTACCATATGGGTGGATAGATATTGATGCCTTAGGCCTCCTTATCAAGAAGCGTACTGATCGGGTCCAAGCCTACACTACTATTGAGTAACGAGGGTGGTCAATGCAGTTTTAACCCAACTAGGTCAGGATCGAATCCACAGGGAGTCAATTGTTTGGAATTAGCTTTATATCTAAGATAGATGCGGGTTTTGAGTCTAATTACATTTCCACAAGTTTTGGTTTGATTTATACTTATAACTTTACTCTATTGTATGCAATAATTGAAACTAAGGACAATATTTGTGTTGTTGTTTTTCAAGTGTTTAAAGACACTAGGGTAGTGACTTCTACCTAGGTGGATACCTAACGGGTAGCAAAATTCTAGGAAAAGCTTGATTAGTTGGGATTTTAATATAGCTATCACACCCAGGTACACTCTATACCTCTCAGTAGTTTAAGTGATTTTGCCCAATTTGGCGTTCTCAAGTCCAAATGGGTATTCATGCAATTCAAGTGATATTAGCTCAAGTCAGGTATTATTATCTCTAGGTTTAACCCTTTAATTGCGGCTATCAATTTCTTGAGTCTATCCCAATTCCTTATTATCCTAGTTTTCCTAGACTTAGTCCCTCTTTCTCAAGTAGAGACTAAGTCATAAAGGCATGAATCAATGTTTGCAACCATTAATTCATAGTTATAGTAAAAACTAGGCTAAATATCACTAACCCATACACATTCAAGCCCTAAATCAAATACCCATTAAATATCCGTACTAGGGTTATGTCACAACCCTAGCTATGGGCTTAGCTACTCATGGAAATAACAGAAATTAAAGATGAAATGAAGATGAAATCCATAATATGAAATTAAGGAATGAAAATCTAATGTTAAGAAGTGAATCTAGTGCAAAATTGCCCAAAACGGAAAACCCAGCCATCTCAGGTGCTCGTACAATACATAGCATAACCTAAAAATAACAAAATGTTCTATTTATACTAAGCTAAAAATATCTGACAAAAATGCCTCTGCGGAGGTTGTGCGCCCGCATAATTATGAGCGTGGCCACACTCTTGCTTTCGCGACTGCACAATACTGATCGCGGTCCGTGTTCTTCAATTTTGGATCTGGGTTGAGCTGAGTTTTGCGAACCGCATAATTTCAATCGCGGTCGCGCTCCATATTATGCGGCCACATAAAAGTTATACGGTCTGCACTTTGCTTGAGTTTGGCTTGAAATCGACTATCTGATTCTTCATTTTGCGGACAACATAATTTGGATCGCGGCAGCACAAGGGACTTTTGCGGCCGCACAATTCTGGCGCGGACCGCATTTCTCTCTTTTGCTCAATTTGTAAGATATCTGAACACTAGGCATCGCGGTCCGCGTAATTCCAATTGCGGCCACACAGGTACTTTCGCGACCGCACATTTTTGGTGCGGTCCGCTCTCATCAGTTAGACCAAAGATCACCCTCTTTGAATCTCCCTTTCACGGACCGTGTAATTATGTCCGTAGCCGCATTATAGCTTTCGCGGCCGCACAATATTTGTGCGCTCCGCGCTTCAGAACTCTTTTCCCAGCCTTGGTTTTTGTTCAACTTTTGACTCCTTTGTGAGTTGATTATGGTTCCGTTGGCTCATTTTGAACAATTCCTGCAAGCAGGCATATTTCATTAGTTTCCAGGAATACCTTCAATCATTTTTTTCCTAAAACACAAATAAAAGAGAGAAAATAATAGGTTAAAATCCCTACTTATCAACTCCTCAAAACTTAAGTGTTTGCTTGTCCTCAAGCAAATAAGGTAACTCTCACCTCCACTAGAAAAAGGATATTTCATTTGACCTTAAGTTAATCAATCATGCATCAATTGGGACTAACAATTACCCTCATCACAAATGAGTTATTAACAACACCATGTTATGACCTTTTGAGTACCATAGTTCTATTGTGACACTAGAGCATCAAGAGTTGTCTCAATTCATCAAGGAAGCTCGCTCTAACACGTAGTTCATTGTGGAACCTAAACTCTTCCTCTACTCTCCATGAGCAAATCTCACCTTTAGAATGTAACACTCAAAACAAGGATTGTGAAGAAGTGCACTCATCTCTCTCAAAAGAATGCCACAAGTCCGGCTCTAAGTACCATAAGCTTGCCCCTTATGTAAATCACCACTAATGTAAGCTCACTCAACTTGAAATCATGTACGGATTTTGCGGGAATATAATGAAGGTTTTTGGATCAAGGTAAAATTTATCGGCATATAATGGTTTCATCTTTCCTTAAGCACTCCATTTTCTCATTTCGATTCATACTTTCTTGACCCTTTGAGTCATTTTCTTCTTCCTTAGGGGAACTAGAGAGACACACTTTTCACTCTATCTTGCTCATGACAATCATTTTTCTCCTTTTCTAATCACTCCATGTCTTTCATCATCACTTTCTTTGAATCCCTTCAACTTTCACTTTCTTTTTGACATATTTCTTTTTTGTCTTTCTTCCTTTTCTTTGCCTTTTCTTTTCTTCATTTCTTTTTCTTCTTTGTACCTTTTATCACGTTCAAATTCCTCTTCTCTCCCCCAAACTTATACTCTTTACAATTATTATCACGAATACTAAGGAAAGATCGGGTGCCAAGAGAGGGTCATTATAAAACAGATAAAGGCTTGTAATGTGGCTATTGAATGAAAAAGGCTTAGGCTCAAAGGGGTTGATTAGGGATATCAAAATGGTAGGCTATGGAAGCTTTCAAGTTTCAAATTGGATCAAGGAGAGTCTACAATCATTTCTTAAGTCGAGCTACTCTTAGAATTTCACCTAGACAAACATTAAGGGCAAGTTCTAGACTTATTGGCACGGATCTTGGACTTACAATTCAATACCACACCTCTCATGCTGCTGGATTATTAAAGAGAACAGAGTCGAGGGACCATAACAACCCTAGCTAATATTGAAAATCAAAAACGGCCCAAAGAAACCACTCGATGATTGTTTTAGTCAACACAAGAGTCTAAAGGTTACAACTAGAGCTATTATTTGTCGATCAACTTGTTTCTAACCATAAGGTCGAAAGTAAGTGTTAGTACCAAGTAAAGCTGCTTGAGACACTTTTATTCATTACTACTATGTACTAAAACATAAAGAAAATGGACTCAATCCCTTAAGAAGGTTGTCACACCATCCATCGTTGCGAAGAGCCACCCGGTTCATACAACATCCACCTTTGGAAAGAACCGTGGCATTAAGAAAATCAAAAGATTATTGTTCACACAAAACATTAAAAAAAGAAGCTAACAACTTTAAAAAGCTACTAAAGGAAATAAGAAGCTATGCTACTAAGGAAAAACAACGAAAGAAGTTATGATGCAAACTACGAAAAGCAAACTGAATATGTACAAAATGAAGTAAAGCGAATATATACATAATGGAAATGATATATACATCGAATGGTAAGAATATATACATACCAAATGTGAAAACAAAGATAAAGAAAAATAGTATAATGTTTATTACATACCAAATGTCATCAAATCAAAATGGACCACCCCCTAAATGAAAAATAACATTGTCCTCAATGCTACTAACAAATAAGATCAGGGAAAAGGGTAGAGAGTAAAGAGAATTGCCTATGTCGTCATCGGGTCCTCAACATGAACAGGGTCCTCATCATGCATGAGGTCATTCAGCACCCTCTGTATCCTCTAACTGGATCTCCAAATCCTCTGACTGGGGGACTACGGGGTTGCTGAGCATTTGAATCATCTCCTCAGCAGTGTGTGAAGTGGCAGCCGACTCCTCAAACTGGCCCGTTGCTGCCTCTGATGCCTCGAGCACTGCTACTTGTGAACTGGGACTGTCTCTTCCATGAGCAGGTCCAGTGGAATATCACCCGCAGAAGCAATTTTGTCAACCTCTTTTCTCAACTTCTCCACCGACTCCTTAGATGCATGAGTCTTCCGCATCTTCTTCACCTGCTTCCCCAAATCCTTGATAATCCTCCCATATTCATCAAGAGTCTCTTGGATCTTCTTCTGGTCGTCCAAAATCTTCTTCTGGTTGTCCAAAATCTTCTTCAAAGAGTCCTTCACTGATGGAGGTACCTGAAGCTGTGATGGGGTTGAAGACTGTGTTGCCACTGCACTGGATATGGCAGTCAGCTTTGTGGTAGCTACCTGCATCCAAATGTTGAGACTGCATAGTTTATGTGAAACCCGCAGTGCAGTCTAAGGGTAGGTAGAAGATGAAGGCACTGACAGTGGCACTGAGAGGGATGGCCCGGCGGATGGAGGAGGAATGGCAGCTGCACCGATAGAAGTACCGGCTGCTCTGGAGGCTCGGAAACTGACCCGGTGGACACTAACCCCTGGCTCTTCAGACTAGCTAGTGGAGGTAGTGGATTTATCATTGAATTTAGGGTTGTCCTCTCCCTGGAGGCGATACCATAAGAAAGGCTTTTTAGCCTTCACCTCAACATCAAAATCCCTCTTCTCTACCCCTTGATCTTGGACATACTCTGTAATGAAGTTGGGGTAGGGATAGGATCTCTCTTCTTTCTGGACTGCATTGGAGATGTTGTAGGACATCATGTTCCCCACATTAATAGGATAGTCTACCACGATGGAAGCTACCAATACTGCCCGGGGGAGTGGGAGGACATTCTCATGCTGGCAAGGGTCAAGACGGCTGCACACAAATGTTTGCCACCCTTTTGCTTCAAAGTTAAGGGTGGCTCTGACAATCTGAACTCCTGCTGTGAGCCAAGTAGGTGTTTTCCTCAGAATATCAAGAATCTCAGCTAGCCATGGGCGAGCTGCATCACCCAAGGCTAGCTTCTCCAGGTATTGCACTACCTCAACCTCCTCAAATCCGGCATCGTCATTTAGTGTGTGGCCATCAAACTGGATTTTCAAGTTCCAAACCTTCGTCACCTTGGTATCCTTTTTGATGTGGGCAATATTTGCATAAAATTCCTTGAAAAGGTATTCATTGGAATCTTTCACCCATCCGGTGAAATATTTCCATCCTTTTCTCTCCATAAATTGCTTTAGAACATTTGGATTGTGTGGTTTTAGGTCTTTGGTTATGAATTGTCTCTCAAGAGTGAGCGATTTGGGGCCACCATTCCTGGAAATTGGCATACGCCTTCTCACTCACAAATCTATCAGCCCACACCTCCGGTTTCCTTGACCTAGTCAGGCCTCCCACAATTGTATCACCCCCTCTCCCATCACCCAGGACCTCATCATAGTCATCATCCAAGTTAATTGGGTCAGTTGTTGTAGCAGGTGTTTTGGCAGGCGGGGGAGAGGGTTCAGATGCTTGACTACCTCCCTCTGAGCCTCCAGAAAAACTAGAGGATAAGGTAGGTTCATTGACTAAATGGAGCCTACTGGGAAATTGTTGTGATTGTGCCCCCTGTTGTGCTTGTATAGAATCCCCTTCAGAACTTCCCATGATGAGAGGTATTCACTGGAGTCTGAGGTGTCTGGAGGTGGTCTAGTGAGTGTAGTCTTTTTTCTCACGACTCTTTGGACTGATAACGACATGCTAGGTTTTCCTTGACCATGGTCTCGGGAGGATTCTGCCCCCTCTTTGGAAGTATCACCTCGACCATGTGAAAGCACCATTGTCTGCACACACAAGTAGTGAAATTCAGTTAGAATTAGGGTTCAACATATGTTAAAGAATTACAGTTGAAAGGAAAAATACTGCTTCTCAGAACATGGCAGCGCTCGCGGACTGTCCATCGCGAACTGCACAAAAATAAGTACAGTCACATAATTCTCATCACGGAACGCACAAAAGTGAGTGCGGCTGCGGAGATACCAGATTCAAAATACTGGTTCTCTGAAGTTAACCAACCGCGGACCGCACAAAATTGAGTGTGGTCGCTAAAAACCCATCGCAAACCGTACAATTTTGGGTGCGGCTATATATACAATTTATTGGGTCTCTGAAGTTCAACTGCGCGAACCGCACAATCTTGAGTGCGGCCGCAGAATACCGACGCAGATCACACAAAATTGAGTGCGGCCGCTAAATCTAAGCAATTAAGAGTGCCTTGGAACTAGGGTATCGCGGACAAAACAATTTTGTACGCGGCTTCATACCCTATCGCGGATAGCATAAAAGTGTGTGCGCCTGCGAAATTCAAATCAGATCGCACTTATGAACACTAAATACTAGGTTTTTCACTAATTATCTAAGATTTATGGATTGTTTTGAGCTTGTTGACATCGTTGTCTTCTCTTGTTGACCATCATGTTTACTTCTTCCATGGAATTTACATATTTTGGACCCTAAACCTGCTGAAGCTGAGCCTTGGTCAACTGATTCATGGTGGTTGTCAACTCCTCTATGGCTTGTCCATGATCATGAAGTTCCTTGTGAAGGTGGATGATATTAGGGTCACCCTGAGGAACGTTGGTTCTACTTTGCCAAACTGAAGAGGTGTCTTTCATCTCACCTAATATTTCATATGCTTCAGAGTACAACGTGTTCATGAAATTACCCCCTGCGAGTTGATTCACCACACACTGGTTAGTTGTGTTGATTCCCTTATAAAAGGTTTACTGGATCATTGCCTCGGTTATATTGTTGTTGGGGCATTCTTTGACCATTGTGCGATACCTCTCCCAAATCTCATGTAACGTTTCATTTGGATCTTGTTTAAAAGCTAGGATCTCATCTCTCAATGTTTCCATATATCCCGGAGAAAAGAACTTTGCTATGAACTTCTCAGCCAACTCATCCTAAATGTGTATGGAATGGTTGGGTAACCTTTCAAGCCAATCTAAAGCCTTCCCTCTTAGAGAAAATGGGAAAAGCCTTAAACTCAATGCGTCCTCAAATACATTCGTCTGCTTGCTCCCCCAGCATGTTTCAACAAAACCTTTGAGATATAGGCGTTCTGATGTGGAGAATTGCACTTGCGTAACCTTCATTGGGCAACACCCGGTGTGCTGCCCTTGGTGGGGGGTGGGGGAGGGTTTGGCACATTATCTTGAGGTGGTCGGCCTCTTCTTTGTACTTGAGGTTCAAGATGAACCTCATCCACTTGTTCGGCATCTACCTCCTCCCCCAAAGGAATGTTTTTGAGGGCCTCGCTGTTAAGAGCCATTTGGTACCTAAAAGCAATTCACACACAAGATTATAAAAATGAAAGGAAAGAAAAAACAAAACACACAAATACTTACATATATAGCTAAGACCGTTTAACTCCCCGACAACAACGCCAAAAATTGATCGGGTCCAAGCCTACACTACTATTGAGTAGCGAGGGTGGTCGATGCAGTTTTAACCCAACTAGGTTGGGATCGAATCCAAAGGGAGTCAATTATTTGGAATTAGGTTTATATCTTAGATAAATGCGAGTTTTGAGTCTAATTACACTTCCACAAGTTTTGTTTGATTTCTACTTTTAACTTTACTCCATTGTATGCAATAATTGAAACTAAGGACAATATTTTTGTTGTTGTTTTTCAAGTGTTTAAAGAGACTAGGGTAGTGACTTCTACCTAGGTGGATAACTAATGGGTAGCAAAGTTCTAGGGCAAACTTGATTAGTTGGGTTGTAATATAGCTAATACACCCGGGTACTCACTCTATATCTCTCGGTAGTTTGAGTGATTTTTCCCAATTTGGCTTTCTCAAGTTCAAATAGATATTCATGCAATTCAAGTGATATTAGCTCAAGTCGGGTATTACTATCTATAGGTTTAACCCTTTAATTGGGGTATCAATTTCTTGAGTTCACCCTAATTCCTTGTTAGCCTAGTTTTCCTAGACTTTGTCCCTCTTTCTCAAGTAGAAACTAAGTCATAAAGTCATGAATCAATGTTTGCAACCATTAATTCTATAGTTCTAGTAAGAACTAGGCTAAATATCTCTAACCAATACGCATTCAAGCCCTAAAATCAAATACCCATTAAATACCCACACTAGGGTTGGGTCACAACCCTAGCTATGGGCTTATCTACTCATGGAAATAATAGAAATTAAAGATGAAATCCATAATATGAAATTAAGGAATGAAAATCTAATGTTAAGAGTGAATCTAGTGCAAAATTGCCCAAAATGGAAAACCCAGCCGTCTCAGGTGCTCCTACAATACATAACATAACCTAAAAATGGCAAAAAGTTCTATTTATACTAAGCTAAAAATATCTAACAAAATGTCCATGCGGAGATTGTGCGGCCACATAATTCTAAGCGCGGCCGCACAATACTAATCGCAGTCCGCGTTCTTCAATTTTTGATCTGGGTTGAGCTGAGACCCATGAACAAACGATATAATAATAGGACACATGGGGAATCAAGAACATAGCCACCCCTAGTACTTCTAAGAATAGAGACATTTGTTAAAGTTCCGCGTTTGCTCGTTTCATTTGTATCATATGGATCATGCCAAAAAGAAAGATGGGATTGCCTTAACATACCTTAACTTTTTTGATTCCTTAATACCTTCCAAGCAATTCTTCAAACAACTCAACTCAATCTACCATAGCATAAGGAGATTCAAAATCAGTGTTGAGTAAAGGTAAGTCCGCAACTTAAACTAATAGCTCATTTATGTAAATTTGGGCAGCAACTCCCCTGTAACAAAGGCCTCCTTCAATACCATGTACCAACAACAATAACCAAAGTAATACAATAAGAACAACATCAACAGTAGGATACAAAATATTTCATTAACAAGTCATCAACATATCACGACGAGTGGCAAGCTCAGCTTGAATCCCTTTAGCACCCTTCAACCCCATTATAATTCATTATCGAACTTAGTAATATATCCAGTATATTAACCAATACCTTTTAAAGGATTCCAACCTTTTACTCAATTTCAAAGTTACCTGAAATAGCCTAACACGAGATAATATCACCGTGGACAACTTCCAAGTGCTTTAAAGCTATTTGTTTTCCTAGTTACCAATTTCCTCAACAAGATTGACATGTAAACCAAAATAATCATTCTAAAAATATCATAGCCAATTTATTTTCCATAATTTCTAGCCACTTAAAGTCCATAAGAGCAACTTTCAAATCAATCCATCAAGAACAACAACATCTCAAGCTAATCCAAGTATTATCTTGTAGTTTATTATCCTAACAACTTAACCAACATTTAATCAAGCTTAAGCACAATTAGTAGGCTGTTATATTCACCTTAGCCAGTATCAACAACTTGAAATTTCAGCCAAACATAGTTCACAATTATCCTCAACGACAACCTCAAAGAGGTGTTGTTCTTCACTAGAACTAACTTTTGATATTGAAATATCGTATAATCACTTTGGAATCACTTCAAACCCTTATGGTATATATTTAGGATTGTTAGGAGGAGTGTAGGGACGAGGTTGGGTCGAAAAATGAGAAATAAAGGTCGTCCAAATCATTTTTGTCATGACCCAAATCCTAATTCAGGTCGCGATGGCGCCCAATAGCGGGGTTAGGCAAGCCAACATGAATTACACCAAGTGTTACCCTTCCCATTTGATTAATTATCCCAACGTTTACCAGTTTTAAAAAATTATTAACATGATGATAGCCTGTGACATAAAAAAAATCATACGACACATGAGTCAAAAGATAAGCTTATGCATAAATATACAGCCCAAAACCCAAAATATGCTACGTGTGTGCCAGGAACTAGTGTCACGAGTATCATAGGCAATTATCTGAATATACAAGGATAATATATATATATATATATATATATATATATATACATAATCCCACAATCTGAATGAATTAGACGGGAAAATGACAAAGGAAACTCCGAGGTGCTGCTAGAGATCGTCAGGAAGAGCAGCTCATCGCAAAGTCGAATCAGCTCAAGTCAGTATCTATCACCGCCCTGATAATCAGATGTACCAGTCTCCTGGCCTGTACAGTCAAGTACAGAAGAAGAGAAGTGCAACATGAGTACATAATAAATATGTATCCAGTGAGTATCCCGCCCAAACTCGAAAGAGTAGTGACGAGAGGTTGACTAGGTACTCACTAAAGTCCAACAATATAATATATGAAGAAATATGGCTAAAGCAATAGGCATGAGAAACAGTGAGCAACAAGTACATAGCAAATAACGAAATCCAGATAATAACTGAAAAAGGAACAACAAAGTACCAAAATCTTCTCTGAACCAATACCTGACACTCCAGTTTGAAGTGACTCAGAACTCAAGTGATCATACACATACCAGGACAAGACGAACGGCCGGAGTCATAAGGGTGGTCATAGGGACTGAAGTCATAAGCTAACCCATGATCGCGAATCATACTTGCGACTCGCGTGCTAACTCGATAATGATAAGCTGACCCATGATCGCGCATCATACCTGCGACTCGTGTGCTGACTCGATAATAATAAGCTGACCCACGGCCGCGTATCATACCTGCGGCTCGTGTGCTGACTCGATAACAAGTGTGTATATATATAAGTACATGTGTGTACCAACTTAACAGTGAACTCAACAAGACCGTGTAAATACCACAGATAGCTAACTGGGATCTAAATCATAATGTTTCATGTTTCCATATCACCTCGACAATAATTAAAACTCTTAACACATACAAGGTACAAATAAGACACATAGCAGCATGCTCGTGAGTCCTAAAGCTACCCAACATAGCAATATAGTATCCACGTACGGACTCTCGTCACTTGGTACGTACGCGCCCCCCCACAACATGTATACATAGCAAATAAGGAACCTATGGAGACATTTCCCCCTTAAAAGGTTGGAAAGGAGACTCACCTCGTGACGAAACCACCCCTCGGATCAAGGACGCGCCCGAATCTCTGAAATCTACCCTCGACAGCTCGCAACTAGCCAAATATAGTATAATGACATCAATGCATGCTCAAAATAGGGAAATTATCCTAATTTTTCAATAATTCCACATTCTTGAGAAATTCCCAAAATCCAACCCCGAGCCCGCGCGCTCGGATTCCGATAATTCTCGAAGGGAAAAATCACCCCAAGCCTAGGGATCAGTAATATACGATTCTTACTTGATTTTATGGCCAATTCACAGAAAAATTATCAAATTAACACAAGTTCTAGGTTACTACCCAAATTCTTGATTTTTGCACTGATTTATGTAGTTAATTAAGCTAGAAATCCATGCATGAAGCTAATTTTTGAGTAGAGTTCACTTACCTTAGAAGACCAGGTCGTTAGCCCTTAACAATGGAGGAAGATCTCCCAAGGAAGAAGAAGGAAAGTGAGAAAATGGGTTTAAAACCCGTGTATAAAATACACTGCCTGGGCAGTGTTTTCGCACCTGCGGCTCGAGGACCGCACCTCCGGTCTCGCACCGTCGAGAAAAATCTCGCACCTGCGGAAATGGGCTGGGGAGCGTGGGCCTGCACCTGCGGAAATGGGCTAGGGAGCCTGGGCCTGCACCTGCGGAGTGGAGACCGCACCTGCGGCTCCACTCCTGTGGAAGATTTTCCGCAGCTGTGATAATTGGCCAGGCCATTGGGTGATCGCACTTGCGATGCTGGGGACCGCAGGAGCGATCCCGCACCCGCGACTTGGAAACCACACATGCGGTCACACCAGAACAGGTGCACCAGCAGCTATGTTTTGCTGGTTTTTAGCCCCGTTAGGTGCCCGGAAGGCATCTGGGCCCACCCGAGCCCTAGTCCAAATATAACAACGAGTCCTAAATCATAATACGGACTCACTCGAGCCTTTGGAACACCCAAAACAACTCTAAAACTCAAAATCACACCCCCAAACCCCAATAACCAAACTTAGGAACTTTAAGTTTTCTAGACTTCAACGTGCCGAATTGACCTATACAACTCGGAATGACACCAAATTTTGCAGGCAAGTCATAATTAACATAACGGAACTATTCCCGATCTTGGAATTCTGTTCAGACCTCGATAACACAAAAACATGCCCCAAACAAAAATATGAACTTAAGGAACTTCTTATTTCAATATTGGGCGCCGAAATTCCCCCGGGTCATCATAAACCCAATCCAAACATACGCCCAAGTCCGAAATCATCACACGAAGCTATCGAAACCGACAAAACTCGATTCCGAGGTTGTTTACCCAAAATGTTGACCGAAGTCAAACTTGGCCTTAAAGGCCAACCTTAAGGAACCAATTATTTCTATTGCACTCTAAACACCTCCGAATCCCGGACCACCAGTCCCCGCAAGTCATAAATCACATAAAGACGCTATGGGAAGTTTCATTTAGGGGAACATGGTCCGATAACACAAAACGACCGGTCGGGTCACTACATTCCCCACTTCTTAAACAGACGTTCGTCCTCGAACGGGTCTAGAATCATACGTGAAGTGGTGAATTAATGTGGATATTTGTTTCCCATGTCCTCCTCAGACTCCCAGGTCACCTCCTGAACTGGTTGGCCCTTCCACTGGACCTTTATGGCAGAAACTCTCTTGGACCTCAACTGGCGGTCTTGTCTATCAATAATAGCAATTGGCTCCTCCTCATAGCCCAACCTCTCATCCAACTGAATAGTGTTGAAATCGACCACATGAGAGAAATCGGCGTGGTACCTCTGAAGCATGGATACATGAATAACTGGGTGAACCCATGATAAACTGGGAGGCAAGGCCAACTCATAAGCAACCTCCCCAACTCGCCTCAACTCCTCGAATGGACCTATAAACCTCATGCTCAGCTTGCCCTTCTTTCCGAACCTCATAATACCCTTCATAGGCGAGACTTTCAACAGGACCCTATCTCCCTCCACAAATGATACACCACGCGCCCTCTGATCTGCGTGACTCTTCTGTCTGGACTGTGCTGTACGGAGTCTCTCCTGAATCAACTTCACTTTCTCCAAGGCATCCCTCACTAGGTCGGTGCCATATAACTTAGCCTCGCCAGGCTCAAACCACGCGATAGGAGAACGACATCACCGACCATACAAAGCCTCAAATGGTGCCATCTCAATGCTGGAATGATAACTATTATTGTAAGCAAACTCGGCCTAAGCCAAGAACTGGTCCCACTGACCCCTGAAATCAATCACACATGCCCTGAGCATGTCCTCCAATATCTGAACTATACGCTCTGACTGACCATCAGTCTGAGGGTGAAATGTTGTGCTGAGGTCTATTTGGGTGCCCATGTCACTATGCAATGCTCTCCAGACGTGCGAGGTGAAATGAGGACCTCGGTCTGATATAATGGACACCGGCACACCATGCAACCGGACTATCTCCCGAATGTAGATCTGGCCCAACCTCTCAAATGTATAAGTAGTAGCCACCGGAATGAAATGCACGAATTTGGTCAATCTATCCACAATCACCCAAACCGCGTCAACCTTCCACGAAGTTCGAGGCAACCCAACCACGAAGTCAATAGCAATGCACTCACATTTCCACTTAGGAATGGCATCTGCTGAAGTAGGCTTCCTGGCCACAGGTGCTCATACTTAACCTGATGGCAATTAAGACACCTAGCCACATACTCCACAATTTCCTTCTTCATTCGCCTCCACCAGAAATGCTGCTTCAGATCATGATACATCTTTGTAGCACCAGGGTGAACAGAATACCGAGAATTGTGTGCCTCCTCTAGAATCCTCTCCCTGAGGCCATCAACATTAGGTACACATAAGCAGACCTGAAGTCTCAGAACACCATCCTCGCCAATAGCAACCTCCTTGGCCCTACCCTGGACCGCTGTCTCCCGAAGCTATGCTAAGCACGAATCATAGAACTGTCGGGCCCTAATCTCTCCCAATAATGAAGACTGAGCAACCACATGTACCAAAACTCGATGAGGCTCTGAAATATCTAATCTCACCAGGCGATTGGCCAAGGACTAAATATCCAAGGCTAGAGGTCTCTCCTCTGCTGCAATATAAGCCAAGCTACCCATACTCTCAACCTTCCTGCTCAAAGCATCTGCCACCATATTAGCCTTGCCCAGGTGATAAAGAATGGTGATGTCATAATCCTTCAACAACTCAAGCCATCTGCGCTGCCTCAAATTAAGATCCTTCTGTTTGAATAAGTGTTGCAAGCTACAGTGGTCTGTATAACCTTACAGGACACTCCATACAAATAGTGCCTCCAAATCTTAAGAGCATGAACAATCACCGCCAACTCTAAGTCGTTCACATGGTAGTTCTTCTCATGAACTTCAGCTGGCGTGAAGCATAATCAATAACTCTCCCCTTCCTGCATCAATACACACCCCAAGCCAACGCGTGAAACGTCGCAATATACTGTGGACATCCCATAACCGGATGGCAATACTAGAACTGGCGCTGAGGTCAATGCCGTCTTGAGCTTCTAAAATCTTGACTCACACTCGTCAGACCATCGAAATGGGGCATTCTTCCGAGTCAATATAGTCAATGGAGCTGCAATAAAAGAGAAACCCTCCATATATCGGCGATAATAACCTGCTAGGCCCAAAAGCTCCTGATCTCTGTAGCTGAAGTAGGACGCGACCAACTCTGAACTGCCTCGATCTTTTGAGGATCAACCTTGATACCCTCTCCGGATACCACATGCCCCAAAAATGCCACGGAATCCAACCAAAACTCACACTTGGAGAACTTAGCATATAACTTCTGTTCTCGCAAAGTCTGGAGCACAACTCTCAAATGCTACTCGTTCTCACCCAAGCTACGGGAGTAAATCAAAATGTCATCAATGAAGACAATGATGAAGGAATAAATATACGGCCTGAACACCCTATTCATCAAGTCCATGAATGCTTCTGGGGCGTTAGTCAAGCCAAAGGACATCACCAAGAACTCATTGTGGCCATATCTCGTACGAAAAGCAGTCTTCGGAACATCCAAAGCCCGAATCCTCAACTGATGATACTCTGATCTCAAATCAATCTTAGAAAACACATGAGCACCCTGCAACTGGTCAAACATTCCATCGATGCGCGGCAGGGGATACTTGTTCTTAATGGTGACCTTGTTCATCTGGCGGTAAGCAATACACATTCGCATAGACCCATCCTTTTTCTTCACAATTAAAGCTGGGGCACCCTACGGTGATACACTCGGTCTAATGAACCCCTTAGCTAACAACTCCTCAAGCTGATCCTTCAATTCTTTTGGAGCCATACGATACGGCGGAATGGATATAGGCAGGGTGCCTGGAGCTAAATCAATGCAGAAGTCAATATCACGGTCCGGAGGCATGCCCGGAAGATCCGAAGGAAATACATCAGCATACTCTCGAACAACTGGCATGGAATCAATCGATGCCANACCATATGTCGAGCCTTCAAGAATGAAATAACCCGGCTGGTTGTGCTAACTGAAGAACCCCTCTACTCCAGCCTAGGTGACTCAGGCATAGCTAAGGTAACTGTCTTTGCATGGCAATCAAGCACGACATGATAAGGAGATAGCCAAACCATGCCTAGAATAACCTCAAAATCAACCATGTCGAGCAATAAAAGGTCAGATCTGGTCTCGAACTCACAGAAGGTAATTACACAAGACTGATACACCCGGTCTACCACCACAGAGTCACCCACAGGAGTGAACACATATATAGGAGATCCCAAAGACTCTCGAGAGACATCCAGAAAAGGAGCAAATATGGCTGAAACATATGAATAAGTGGATCCTGGATCAAACAATACCGAAGCCTTTCTACCATATACTGAGATAATACATGTGATCACGGCGTCTGAGGCCACTGTATCTGATCTGGCTGGAATAGCATAAGACCTGGCTGGAGCACCTGAAGACTGAGCTCCCCCAGAATGAGTTGGAGCTGACTAACCCCCTCCAGTATGGCCTCCCTCTCTAGGACGACCCCTGCTAACCTGACCCTCACCACTATGCGGTAGAACTGCTGGTGCTGAAATTGCAGGCTGGTGACTCTGCTGCACGGCCTTGCCCCAATAACTGGGACAATCCCTCCTTATGTGGCCTAAGTTCCCACACCCGAAGCACCTTATAAGTGACATATCCTGCTGACCCGAAGAAGAAGAATCCTGAATGGCCGGAGGACGATGAGAGCCCTCAGGCATAACACTGAAATAAGGATCGAAGGATCTCTGATGGTTGGAATAACCACTAGGAGAACTCTGAATAGCTGGAGGACGATAGGAGCGCTCTGGCAGGCACTGAACTGGGGCCTAACTGGAACACCTCGGGGAGGTAGTGGAATATGAAGGCATGCTGGACCGACCGCCTCCAAACTGACCCCTGCCCCTAGCTGGAGCACCCCTGAAATCACCTGTAAATCTGTCCCTCTTGTCCTGCTGACCCTACTCCCTGCTCCTCAATTGGTATCCCTCATTCCGTCGAGCTATCTCGACCACAAGCTGGTACGGGGTAGCCATCTCTACCTCTCTGGCCATAGAGCTCATAATACTTGGATGTAATCTTGGCACGAACCACCGCACCCTCTCGGCATCCGTGGGAAATATCATAAGGGCATGGCGGGATAACTCTGAAAATCTCGCCTCATCATCATTCACTGACATCTGCTCCCACTCTAACCGCTCAAACTGACCCCGAAGCTCCTCCCTCTCAGAAGGTGGAATTTATTTGTCCAGAAATAGCTGAGTGAAATGCTCCCAGGTGATGGGAGGAGAATCCGCTGGCCTGCTGAGAATGTATGACTGCCACCAACGGTGAGCTCTGCCCTCTAGCTGAAATGTAGTGAAGTCTAACCCATGCGACTACAAGATCCTCATGTTGTGCAGTCTGTCACTTCACCTGTCGATGAAATCCTAGGCATCCTCACTTTGCTCACCCCCGAATATTGGAGGGCAAAGTCGGGTCCATCTACCTAGCATCTTATGTTGGTCGCCACCCACAGCTGGTCTGGGCTCTGGTGCTGTCGCTACCGGCTGGGTACCATCTACGGTCAGTGTACCCAGGGTGGGATGTAATGCTGCTGTCGGCCCTACGGCCTGGGCAGTAGGGGTCTGGGCTCTCCCTCCCGCCTGTGAAGTGGAAGGATCTGCTGGAAATAAACCAGCCTGGGACATGGTGTCTATGAACCTCATCATACGGCCCATGACTTCCTGGAAGCCTAGCGCCGTCATAAAATCTACGGGTGCCGGATCTGCTGGAGGCACCTCATCCTGCTCCTTTAATATAGGGTCCTCTGATGGCGGGACCGGTGTAGCTCTGGGACGCCCTTGTCCCCTACCACGGGCAGGTGCCCTACTCTTGTCCCTACCACAGCTTCGAGCGGCGGGGGTAGAAGACTCTCCTAGATCACGAACATGAGATGCACGCGTCCTCACCATCTGGGAGAGAATAGAAGAATGAATTTAGTAATTCATCGACTGCACGATATAATTAGAACAAATAGAGGTTTCCTAACACCCCGCAGCCTCCTGAAGATAAGTACAGACGTCTCCGTACCGATCCGCAAGACTCTACTAGGTTCGCCCGTGACTCGTGAGACTTACGTGAACCATATTGTCACGACCAAAATCCTAATTACGGTCACGATGGCGCCCAACAGCGGGGTTAGGCAAGCCAACATGAATTACACCAAGTGTTACCCTTCCCATTTGATTAATTATCCCAATGTTTACCAGTTTTAAACAATTATTAACATGGTGATAACCTGTGACATAAATAAAATGATACGACACATGAGTCAAAAGATAAGCTTATGCATAAATATACAACCCAAAACCCAATATATGCTATGTGTGTGCCAGGAACTAGTGTCACAAGTATCATGGGCAATTATCTGAATATACAAGGATAATATATATATATACATAATCCCATAGTCGGAATGAAGTAGACGGGAAAATGACAAAGGAAACTCCGGGGTGCTGCCAGAGATCGTCAGGAAGAGCAGCTCACCGCGAAGTCGAATCAGCTCAAGTCAGTATCTATCACCGGCATGATAATCAGATGTAACAACATCCTTACCTGTACAGACAAGTACAAAATAAGAAGTACAACATGAGTACATAATAAATATGTACCCAGTATCCCGCCCAAACTCAAAAGAGTAGTGACGAGAGGTCGACTAGGTACTCACTAAAGTCCAGCAATATAAATATATGAAGAAATATGGCTAAAGCAATAGGCATGAGAAATAGTGAGCAACAATTACATAGCAAATAACAAAATCCAGATAATAACTTAAAAAGGAACAACAAAGTACCAACATCTTCTCTTAACCAATACCTGACACTCTAGTTTTAAGTGACTCAGAACTCAAGTGATCATACACATACTAGGACAAGACGATCGACCGAAGTCATAAAGGTAGTCATAGGGACTGAGGTCATAAGCTAACCCACGATCGCAAATCATACCTGCAACTCGCGTTCTGACTCGATATAATAAGTTAACCCACGATCGCGCATCGTACCTGCGACTCGTGTGCTGACTCGATAATGATAAGCTGACCCACGATCGTGCATCATACCTGCGACTCGTGTGCTGACTCGATAATGATAAGCTGACCCACGATCGTGCATCATACCTGCGACTCGTGTGCTGACTCGATAATAATAAACTGACCCACGGCCATGCATCATACCTGTGACTCGTGTGCTGACTCGATAACAAATGTGTATATATATAAGTACATGTGATTACCAACTCAACATTGAACTCAACAGGACTGTGTCAATACCACGGATAGACAAATGGGATCTAAATCATAATGTTTCATGTTTCCATATCACCTCGACAATAATTACAACTCTTAACACATACAAGGTACAAATAAGACACATAGCATCATGCTCGTGAGTCCTAAAGCTACCCGACATAGCAATATAATCCTCGAAGGGGACACTCACCCCAAGCCTAAGGTTAAGTAATATACGATTCTTACTTGATTTCATGGCCAATTCACAGAAAAATTCTTAAATTAACAGAAGTTCTATGTTACTACCCAAATTCTTGATTTTTGCACTGATTTATGTAGTTAATTAAGTTAGAAATCCATGCATGAAGCTAATTTTTGAGTTGAGTTCACTTACCTTAGAAGACCAGGTCGTTAGCCCTTAACAATGGAGGAAAATCGCCCAAGAAAGAAGAAGGAAAGTGAGAAAATGGGTTTAAAATCCGTGTATAAAAATACACTGCCTGGGCAGTGTTTTTGTACCTGCGGCTCGAGGACCGCCCCTGCGGTCTCGCACCGGCAAGAAAAATCTCGCACCTACGGAAATGGGCTGGGGAGCCTGGGCCCACACTTGTGGAGTGGAGACCGCACCTGCGGAATATTTTCCGCACCTACGATAATTGGCAAGGCCATTGGGTGATCGCACCTGCGATGCGACTGGGCTACCGCACCTGTGGTCACACCAGAACAGGTGCACCAACTATGTTTTGCTGGTTTTTAGCCCTGTTAGGTGCCTGGAAGGAACCTGGGCCCACCCGAGCCCTAGTCCAAATATACCAACGACTCCCAAATCATAATACGGACTCGCTCGAGCCTTTGGAACACCCAAAACAACGCTAAAACTCAAAATCACACTCCCAAACCCCAAGAACCAAACTAAGGAACTTTAAGTTTTCTAGACTTTGCTAACAATGTGCTGAACTGACCTATACAACTCGGAATGATGCAGGCAAGTCATAATTAACATAACAGAACTATTCCCTGTCTCAGAATTCCGTTCGGACCTTGATAACACAAAAACACGCCCCAAACCAAAATATGAACTTAAGGAACTTCTTATTTTAATATTGGGCGCCGAAATGCCCCCGGGTCATCATAAACCCAATCCGAACATACGCCCAAGTCCGAAATCATCACACGAAGCTATTGAAACCAAAGAAACTCGATTCCATGGTCGTTTACCCAAAATGTTGACCGAAGTCAAACTTTGCCTTAAAGGCCAACCTTAAGGAACCGATTGTTCATATTGCACTCTAAACGCCTCCGAATCCCGGACACCAGTCCATGCAAGTCATAAATGACAAAAAGCCTCTATGGGAGGTTTAATTTAGGGGAACAAGGTCCGATAATGCAAAACGACCGGTCGGGTCGTTACTGTTTTTAAAGTGAAGTAGGTCGACCACCACCTAAGTGGGTCCCACTGGGAGCTGCTTGTGCGGTGGATCATCTTGTAATACCAAGTGTATTAGTAGAAATATCGGCTACATTTGACCTAATTTCAGCACATTTGTGAATGTTACTTGGGATGACCGTTGCCAACTTTTGTTCCATGACTCGCTTGACTTCAAAACGTAACATACGACTGTAATACAATAAAAATAACTCATAACATAACTTCCTTATCATGTTAATCACCCTAGTCTCACCCAAAATGCATATTATAATATTCCAAACTTATCAACTTTCGATGAAGCTTATTTTTAGTTTAGCTTCTAAGCTTTCCAACCCTCTTGGTACTTGTTATTCATGATATTAAATATTTGAAACTTCCAAGATAACATGATTAACTTTCTTTATGTACTTTAAAAACTGATCACATTTCTGAGCTTACATCAATTGTCTTACGACGTACTCTTACGTACGAAAACATTGGGTGTAACACCAAACTCTAAAATGCAATAAATAAAGTATTTATCTCCTGATTTTCTTGGTTCCCTTCATGCATTGTGACCCTACTCTATTTTCAGCCTCGATCCCACACGTAATTTGCTTAAATTTCAAACGTGTCCTCTTGGATATTTTGGTTCATACCAATACCTGGCCTCATCCTCAAGGTTAAAGTTGAGAAAGACTGAGTCCATCGCAATAAACCTAGTTTCTAATATCTTTCTTGGACATGAATTAAAAATTTAATCCCAACCTAGGTCGAAAGGAAACTAAGATGAATCTAGAATAATTCGTAACATATTGTTGTCTACATAGCCTAGTTCTTAAGTATGTACTACAAAATCCACATGTTCAACAAAGTTCCGAGCTTGATGGTATTCCAAATAACAAGTTTCTTCTCTATTGACGAATCAATCCATTTAGCAGAATAACCACCCCAAGTATTTGAAACAACATGCTTACTCTAACAATGTTCATCTGTAATGACCCGACCGATCGTTTTGAGTATTTTATCCTAGTTTTCCATATTTGATGCTTTACATATGTGTACTTATGATTATGTGACTTGGGGGATAGTTGGTTTAGTTTTTTGGGGAGGTTTTGGATTGAATTGGGATACTTAGTCCCTTGGTTGGATGCCTAGGTTGTAAGAGTTAATTTGAGTTTGACTTTATATAGGAAACTCTAGATGGTATTTTGATGGTATTAATAGATTTGTATGGTGATTTCAAACTTAGGCGTATGTACAGATTTGAATTTGGAGGTTCCTAGGTCATTTTGGCTTGGATTGACAAAAGTTGAAAGGTTGAAGGTTTGGAAGGTTGATAGATTTGACTGAGAGTTGACTTTATTCATAGCGGGTTCAGATTTTAGTTTCTGGAGTTGGTATGGGTCCATTGTGTCATTTGGGACTTGCATGCAAAATTTGAGGTCATTCCGAATTGATTTGATATGGTCAGCATGAGAATTGGAAGTTGGAAATTCGTTAGTTCCTTAGGCTTGAATTGGGGGTACGATTCATGGTTTTGATGTTGCTTTGTGTTATTTGATGCCTCGAGTAGGTTCAAATGTGTTTATTGATTGGTTGGTGTGTTTGGACAGGGTCTTGAGGGTCACGAGTGTGTTTTAGATGATTTAGACTATGTCAACTTTGGCGAAGAATTGTTAAGTTTTGCTATTTTCGCACCTGCGATGGGTCTGGCCGCAGGTGTGAGACCGTAGAAGCAGTCAAGGTGGTTGAAGATGTGGTGCTTGGCTAGAAGGGATGGGTCTGCAGGTGCGTAGGAGTTGCCGCATAAATGGAGTTGCAAGTGCGGTTTGGTGTCTGCAGAAGCAACTGGTCGAGAGGTTAAGTGGCTTCCACATCTACAATGGATTTTCTACAATTGCAGTATCACATATGCGACATTGTGGATCGTAAATGCAATTTAGTTAGGCAGACTTTATAATTAGAAGGGCTTGGTCATTTTTTCATTTTTTGGTGTTGTGGAGCTCGGCTAGGGGCGACTTTTGGAGGGATTTTCATCACAATTGAAGGGTAAGTAATCCTTGCTTGATTTTGGTGTTAGATATTGATTACCCACACATTATTACACCTAATTTGTATGAATTAAAGGTGAAATTTGGGGGGTTTTGGAATATGATTTTGGAGAGTGAGATTTTTGATGATTTTTTTGTCGATTGAATTGGATTAAACACATATATTTGGACTCGTATCAGAATGGGCATTCAGAATTGGTGAGTTATGTTGGGTTACGGGTGCAAGCATGGGATTGACCTTTTGGGTTGACTTTTCATAATTGATTTAATATCTTAGCTTCATCATTTGAAATTATTTTCTATGACTTTTATTGATGATATTAAGTTATTTTGGCTAGATTCGAGCTGTCCGGAGGTTGATTCACGTGGGAAGGGCTTTTTAGAGTATTGATTTAGCTTCCTTGAGGTAAGTATCTTGCCTAAACTTTGTTGAGGCACTAGTTGAGTTATTTGTGATAGTTACATGCTATGGGTGGCGTGTTTAGGCTATGATATGCCTTGGATTGACTGCTAAGCTTTATGTTATGATGGTTCTTATATTTGTACCCCTCTTATGAACTATTTGAGGCATGTTTGAGGTTACAAAGAGGTTAATCTCCTGATTGAACCTGATAATTGCTACTTTCGTGATGTATTTGCCTGATTTGAGCTATGATAGCATACTTTGCACATGCAAACACCTTAGCATGTCACTTATACCAGTCCAGGAGTATGAAATTTGATGTTCATGATCATGTACATGTATTCTTATATATTTTCTTTCTATGTGATATATATTGGACTAGTAGCACGTGACCACACTATACGAATTGTGATATTGAGCATGTGACCACGCTGGGTGGATTGTGATATTGAGTCTGTGACCACGCCATGCGAGTTATGTTATTGTGCATATGAC
Source organism: Nicotiana paniculata (assembly GCA_005239505.1). Taxonomy (NCBI): domain Eukaryota; kingdom Viridiplantae; phylum Streptophyta; class Magnoliopsida; order Solanales; family Solanaceae; genus Nicotiana; species Nicotiana paniculata. Next base: position 26,289 of record ML320224.1, read on the forward strand.
CACCGGGGTGGATTGTGATATTGAGTCTGTGACCATACTTGTCGGTTTGGGATATTGAGCACGTGAGTTGTCCGTGCATCACGTGAGTTAATCGAAGATATTATTGTTATTGGCTCGTGAATTGTTCGTGCGATTAATAGTATTAGTACGTGAGTTGTCCGTGCAACACGTGAGTTCTTCGTGCATCGTGTGGATATGTGCAACGTGTGGATATGGATCCATCCCTATAGGGTCACCCTCTCATGTTCCTTCTTGGTGGTGTATATGCGGTTTGAGGAAAGCTGATTACTAATTTGGTTTGGTTATTGAGATTCTGACGAAAAGCTAGCCAGTATTTGATTTGGTTATTGCATTTCATATTTACTGGAAATTTCCTTGGTTGTTTACCAGATTTGTTTGCATATCTTCTTTATATGATGGATTGTTAACTGAGTATAGTACGTTAAGTTATTGTGTGCACCAAAGTGGTTTCTATATGTGATTCATGACTTGATCATATAATTGTTCTGTACTTTTTGGAAATATGAAGAGGTGATTAACGAGTATCATTTATAATTATTTCTTCTATTACCTCACCGAAGATAATTATGATACTTGCTGAGTACATGGGGTCGGTTGTACTCATATCACACTCTGTACTTAATTGTGCAGATCCAAGTGCTGGACCGAGCCACCAGTAGTTGAGGCTTGTTGTTGATTATACTTCGGAGAGACGAGGTAGAGCTTTATCTCGACTGCAGTCTTGGCGTCTCTTTTCATTTTATACTATTGTGTTTCATTCAAACAATATTATTATTTGGCATATTAAACTTGTATTTCCGTTTTAGAGCTCATGATTCTGTATTTACCAGTTCTGGGGGATTTATTATGTATTGACGCTATTATGTTATGTCGATGGATTTAGATTTGTGTTATTATCATTTATGTTATTATGATTCGTTATTGTAATGTTCGGCTTGCCTAGCAAGTGCATACGATTTGTTGGTGCTTTTGGGTCATGACATCATCATCTCCAATTAGGTGCCTATTATGGTCTATAGATTAATGTAATCTTCTCAGTTCCTGGGTAGGAGCATCACAATCGCGTGGGTGCGATCGCGTTCGTCATGTTGTGGAGTCAGGCGAAAAGATTGCCTTCGCACTCACGTGGATGTTTCTGCGTTTTCATAGAGGCGGGGCCCTGGCTGGGGAATGTTGGTCTTCACGTTTTCCAAGAGGAGCTCGCATTCATGAAGGAGTGGCAGATTGTCTTTCGCGATCACAGGGACACAGACGCCACCGCGTAGAGTGTTTTTAAAGGAAACATAAATTTTGCACTTCGCGAAGCTTTGGACTGTAATCACGGATGGTATGCATGGGCATACCACTTAAGTGATTTATTTTGAGATTTTTCCCATTCTTTCATATTTTTAACCCTAGACTTCGAGAGGTAGAGATCTTGAAGAGTAATTTCACTACTACATTGGAGGTAAGAAATTTTCACTTGGATTTAGCTATATATTTTGATTCCCCATTAGATTTCTACACCTACAACTTGAAATTTTAAAGTGAAATTTGGGATTTTTATCAATAATTTAAGAGGGTATATTTTAGAAATTTGAGGGTCGATTTGGACTTAATTTTAAAATTTAATCATATATTTGGACTTGTTGGGTTATGGGTTGTTGGGATTTACCCCTTAACTTGGGGTTTGATCATGCAAGCCCGATTTGACTTTTGTTGACTTTTGGAGATTTGATTAAAGATTGAAAGTTTATTGTTTGGAGTTGATTCATATGGATATGTTTGATGTTGTTGAGTTATCTTTTTACTAGATTCGGGTCATTTGGAGGTTGAATTGAGAGGAAAAACTGTTTTGAAGGGTTGAGGTCGATACAAGTGGTGGTAGGTCTCTTGTCTATCGTTATAAGAGAGAATTCTCCCAATAGGTAACCTATTTTCTAAATTTTGCTTGATTTAGGAGCCACATTTATGCAAGGTGACGAGCGTATATGCGTAGCTAGGTTATGACCATATTGGGTAGAGTTTGACTTATGATTATGCGTTGTTTGGACTATATGAACTTATTACCCACGTTTTATTGATTCTATGACTATGTGATGATTTATAACTATGATTTAGGAGCATGCTTAAGGTTATAACTTGTTGATATGGGTATAAAGGATTATTTTACTATGCTGAGCTTTATTATAAATCCGTAGTCATACAATTGTCTTATTTTCTGCATGATTTGGTGGTTATATGTCTTAACTGACTCATGTTAAATAATATGATTAAACTGTGAATGCTAAATATCTTATTGAGCCATTGTGATAAATTAAATTACATGATCAACCATAGTCATCTTCTAGCCATATGAGCTTTTATCCGCATTCTTTGTTGTTATTATCTGGTGCTTTTTTATTATATTGTTTTGTACACATATGCATGAGGGGAGAGTTGATTATTGTGAAAAGTTGAGGATTTTGGCACTACCGACACTTTGAGAGGATATTAATTATTAGTTATTGATCATTAATTGTAAAATAATCAACGCTATATAGATCCGTACCTCCGAAGTTAGGTGATTATCCATGTTATCTTGGTCCATGTGAGCGTAGGCACCCAGGATTTTTGGTGCTTGGTTGGGCATGTGGCCTGTGTCAGGCTAATGAATTTGTGTTGTGAGATGTTGAGAAAGGAGTCTTGAGCATGCATATAAATATTTTGACTCATAAAATAATGTGATATAAATGTTGTTTATATGTATCATTTCTTGATGTGAGGATCGAGGTGTTGATATCTTAATTGATCTTCGTATCTATAAAGCATGCTTAAATTTTATATGAGTATTTCTTTAGCTTTCGTAATCATTTGATGATACCATGTTTTATTTCGTATATTATTTATGCTTTCACCTAATTATTGGACTATTTGTGAGTGTCTATATTGATCCCTCACTGCTTCTTCGAGGCTAGACTTTATACTTATGAAGTATCGTGATTTTGTACTCATACAATATTTTTACACATTTTGTGCAGGTTCCGAGGTTGGTATTAGTGGTGTACATCTGGCTATTTAGGAGATCTAGAGGAGACCTCATGGTGAGCTGTTTCACTTGACCTATTCGCAGCACATGGAGTCTTCCTCCCTACTTATCTATTCAGTTTAACTATTACTTCCAGACAGAACATTGTTACTTAGTTTACGCTCTTATTCTAGTTAGATGCTTGTGATAGTTGAAACACTAGGTTTTGAGATTTGTAGATAGTCATGGTAGTGTTTAGACCCTGTCTCAAATATTTACATTTATGCTATTGGTTTTGAGACTCCTTCCGCTTTCTTATTATATCATGATTCTGTTAAAGATTTAGCTAATCTTCTTTAATTATGATTGATTGAGTGTTGGCTTGCCTAGCAAGTGGATTATGCATCATCACAACCTTTGGTGGGATTTTGGATCGTGACAAGTTAGTATCAAAACTCTAGATTCTAAGATTCTAGCAAATCACAAGCATGCCTAGTAAAGTCTTGTGGATCGGTACAGAAACATCAGTATCTATCTGCGATAGGCTATTGGAGTTTAGGAAATTTATTTTTCTTGATCCGGCATCGTGAGTTGATTATTGTCTGAGTCTAAATCCTTATCTTCTATTCTCTTACAAATGGTGAGATCGCACTCTTCAGCAGCTGTAGGTGCTAAGGAGACAGCACCACAGGGAGGTAGGGCCTGGGGTAGGGCCAAGTCTCCATCTAGTGGCCTCACTGTCATAGCTAGAGGTGGAGCATCCATCTGGACCCGTGGCCACGCCAAGGTAGTTATAGCAGACCCACCACCAGCATGAGAGGTTTTCATTGCTACACAAGTATTTTTAGGAGTCTATGTCTAAGATGGTAAACTTTATTGATGAAATCCCTAAATATGTAGTGGTTCTAGTAGCCCGAACCATATCTTAGGGTAGATGGGGAGTTCAGACCCCTATCACTCGTACTCTAGAGCAGCCTATTGCAGTTAGACTTAAAACCTTGTCTACCATGTCTGCTGATGAGCAGAAGAGAATAGAGAGGTTTAAGAGGTTACATACTCCTCACTTTTATGGTGATACTTCAGAGGATGACTTGGATTTTCTAGATCGGTTCCATCAGATGCTTTGCAATTTGGGCATGGTAGAGTCCAATAGAGTTGCTTTCACTACATTCCAGCTGAGAGGAGCTGCCAGGAGATGGTAACAGACTTATGAGTTAGGAAGGCCAACTGGTTCATCTCATCTTACATGGACTCAGTTTTTGCATCTATTTCGTGCTCGCCAGGAGGGATGAGTTGAGAGGCCGGTTCGAGCACCTTCAACAAGATCGTATGTCAGTGACTAATTATGATGCAAGATTCATAGAGTTGTCTTGCCATGCAGCTTTTTTGATCCCCGCCAAGGTAGAGAAGGTGAGGCAATTTATTGAGGGATTGACTTATGGCATCAGGGATACTATGGCTTGAGAGTCAAAGATAGGGACTAATTTCCATAAGGTCATAGAGATAGCTCAGAGGATTGACTGTATTCGCAACAAGGGGAGAAAGAACATGATGAGGGACAAAAGGCCCTATCATTCTGGCAGTTTTAGTGGTACCTCATATGGAGGTAAAGGTTATTTTGGTAGAGGCCATTATGGTATGCCAGTCATTCAATACATCATGGTTCCTGTGGTGTAGTGGGTAGATCATCTTTCAACACTCTAGTTCCGTCATTCTTTAGTGCTCTTTTAGCGAGCTCATACTGTGTTCCATCTATTCAGGGTTCCATCAGTGGGTGTGCAGGCCATCGGGGGTAGTATCAGTCTCAACAACCCATTCAGCTAGGGGTTATTATGAGTGAGGAGAGTTCGACCATGTGAGGAAGTATTGCCCCAGACTTGGTAGAGGCACAACTTATCAAAGTTCACAATCAGTGGTTCCGTATCGGTTACATCACCCCTACTCAGTCAGCTAGAGAGGGAGGGCATGCAGTGAGAGGTATCCCTAGAGGGGGAGGCCAGGTTGGTGGAGGCTCGATCTTTGGAGGTCCAGGCCTATTGTTATGCTTTTTGGGTAGACCAGGGGTGGTGGTCATAGATGGAGTGATCATATATATGGTTTTGGTATGTCACAAATATGCTCCTGTGTTGCTTGATCCGGGGTCTACTTATTCTTATGTGTCATCATATTTTACTCCTTATTTGGATATGCCTCGTGGTTTTCTTGATATTCATGTTCATATGTCTATGCATATTGGTGATTCTATTGTGGTGGACTATGTGTATTGGTCTTGTGTGGTTGCTATTAGGGGTTATGAGATTAGGGTTGATCTTCTATTGCTTAATATGGTCAATTTTGAGGTGATTTTGCATATGGATTGATTATCTCCGTACCATGCTATTATTGATTTTCATGCTTAAACCGTGACGTTGGATATGCCGGGGTTGCTGAGGTTAGGATGAAGAGGTTCTCTTGGTCATGCTCCTAGTAGAGTAATTTTCTTTCTAAAGTTTCAGCGGATGGTTAAGAAAGGGTATTTTGGCGTATGAAATAGGAACTGGAAGATCCATGGAGACTGGAGTAACCACTAGGAGAACTCTGAAGAGCTGGAGGACGATAGGAGCACTCTGGCATGGGACTGAACTAGGGCCTACTAGGACACCTCAAGGAGGTAGTGGAGGTGCTGCATATGAAGGCCTGCTAGACTAACCGCCTCCAAACTGACCCCTGCCCCTAGCTGGAGCACCCCTGAAATCACCTGTAAATCTGGCCCTCTTGTCCTACTGACCCTGCTCCTCAATCCCTATCCCTCAATCCGTCGAGCTATCTCGACCACAAGATGGTAAGGGGTACCCATCTCTACCTCTCTGGCCATAGAGGTCCTAATACCTGGATGTAAGCCTTCCACGAACTGCCGCACCCTCTCGACATCAGTGGGTAATATCATAAGGACATGGAGGGATAGCTATGAAAATCTCGCCTCATAATCAGTCACGGACATCTGACCCTGATCCAACCGCTCAAATTGACCCCGAAGCTCCTCCCTCTCAGAAGGTGGAATGTATCTGTACAGAAATAGCTGAGTAAACTGACTCCAGGTGACAGGAGGAGAATCTACTGGCCTGCTGAGAATGTATGACTGCCATCAGCGGCGAGCTCTGCCCTCTAACTGAAATGTAGTGAAGTCTAACCCATGCGACTCCAAGATCCTCATGTTGTGTAGTCTGTCCCTGCACCTGTCGATGAAATCCTAGGCATCCTCACCCCGCTTACCCCCAAAGACTGGAGGGCGAAGTCGGGTCCATCTATCTAGCATCTTCTGCTAGTCGCCCTCTATAACTGGCCTGGGCTCTGGCTCTGCTACTACAGGCTGAACCCCACCCACGGGCGGTGTACCCGAAGTGTGGTGTGATGCTGCTGCCTATCCTGTGGCTTGAGCGGTAGGGGTCTGGACTCCCCCTCCAACCTGGGAAGTGGCAGGATCTGCTGGAAGTAGGCCTGCCTGGGACATGGTGTCCATGAACCTTAACATACGGCCCATGACCTCCTGGAAGCCTGGCGCCGTCATAAAGTTTGCTGGAGTAGGAGCTACCGGAGGCACCTCATCCTGCTCCTCTAAAGTAGAGTCCTCTAGTGGTGCGACTGGTATAGCTCTGGGATGCCCTCGTCCCCTACCACGGGCAGGTGCCCTACCCCTGCCCCAATCACAACCTTGAGCGACGGGGGTAGCAGCCTCTCTCGGATCAGGAACATGAGATGCACACGTCCTCACCATCTGTGAGAGAATAGAAGAATGAATTTA
>ML320226.1:0-16731 GCA_005239505.1 Nicotiana paniculata
ATCATACAAAGAAAATATAATAGTTTACTTATTAAATTCTAATTAAAAGATTTTCCATATATACATATATACTTTAAGAATGTGAGTATTATTATTATTATTTATTTATTTATTTTAATTAAATAAAATCTACTAAGTGTAAGGTAAAAGTTTAAAACATCAATATTAGGCCTACAAGGAATATTTCTACTAAAATAGTATAACATTTGAGTGTGGTCAAAAATTAGTTGTTCACAATTTATGGTTCTTATTGTTGATCTCCCTTGTTAAATTGTTGTTTATGATATTTAACACGAGGGAACATTCCGTGCCATGTTTATGATATTTAGCATGAGGGAACATTCTGTGCCATGTTTATGATATTTAACACAAGGAAAAATTCCGTGCCATGTTTATGATATTTAGCACGAGGGAAAATTCCGTGCCATGTTTATGTTATTTAGCACGAGGGGACATTCCGTGCCATGTTTATGTTATTTAGCACGAGAGGATATTTTGTGCCATGTTTATGTTATTTAGCACGAGGGGAAATTCCGTGCCATGTTATGTTATGTTAGCACGAGGGGACATTCCGTGCCATGTTATGTTATGTTAGCACGAGGGGACATTTTGTGCTATGTTATGTTATGTTAGCACGAAGGGACATTCCGTGCCGTATTTATGCATTATTATTGCCGTCGTTCTTGTTTGCTATTTACTGCATTTATTAGCAAGATTTGATATTCCTTCTGTACTGTATGGAAACTTCTGAGTGATGAACTGAGTTTCGGTGGATAAATCTTGAGGAGATTTTTATCAAGGGATTTTATTGAAAAAGCAATGGTTTTGAAATGATTATACTTGAATGACTTTTACATCGAAGGTATATTTGAAAGGCACTAGTTTTGCCTAAAATAATATTTGGAAGTCATTTATTGGGAAAGCCTCTTTGGAAAGCTTCGTAGTTTGAAAGAAACTATGTTTTACGCAATTCTCTCTATTAGTTATACTTATATCTACTTTTGGAAAAAGTATGTTTTCAAAGTAAACTTTTCCATACTAAAAGGATTTTATTTGAAATTATTTTTCATATGAACTGTTGTTTAATGATTTCTACTAGTTATGGATTTTAATGGCTAAGGCCCGATGTGAATAAACCGACGTGGAGTTGAGTTATTGGTGTTCTCTATTGTATTGCGTTTCCTTTCGATTCGGCTTGTTTTGCTGTCCATCTTTCTGTGTATTTTTGTGTTGTTTCGTGATTGATTTATGAAATTCCCTTCCGCTTTATATTGTCATTGTTGTGAATTATTCCGTGAAGTCGTAGATAGATGTAACGTTCGGTCATTTCTGTATTCATGTTATTTATTTTGTAGACCAGTGGTGTCTTGACTAGTCCTCGTCACTACTCCACCGAGGTTAGTCTTGATACTTACTNTGTGGATGATTGCCGAGGAGACTCAAGGTAACCTGCTGCTGCGTTCGCAAGCGTCGGAGTCACCTTCTTTGTATTTATTATTCATACATTGTTGTATTTATTTCCAAACATATGTACTTAGAAGTTGTAGAAGATTCGTAAAGCTTATGAGTTGCACTACCGGTTTTGGGAAAGTTTGTACATTCTGTTGAGATTCTATATCAAGACTGTTAGTTTTTCCTTCTATTATTGTTGTTATTCAGTAACTGCTAGGATTACCTAGTCCCTAAGACTAGGTGCCATCACGATACCCAACGGAGGGAATTATGGTCTTGACATACACCCAAGTCCCATATTTTACTGCAGACCTCTCGGGATTGTCGGAACATAGATCCGAGTCCGTTCACTAAAAATGTTGACCAAAGTCATATATAATCAAACTTTAACTCTAGAAATTATTATTTCTCATATTTTCACATAAAAACTTTTCGGTTTCACGCCCGGACTGTGCATGCAAATCGAGGTGATTAAAATTAGTCTCTTTTTTAATAGTTAATAAGCCTAGGACAGAGTCATAATTCATAAAATGACTCATTGGGCCATCACAATCTCCACCTCTGAAACAAACGTTCGTCCTCGAACGAACATAGAAGATTACCTGAATTGGAAAACAAGTGTGGATATTTACTCTGCATGTCCGACTCGGACTCCCAAGTAGCTGCCTCAACGGGCTGACCTTTCCACTACACTCGAACTGAAGGAAAACTCTTAGACCTCAATTGACGAACCTACCAGTCTAAAATGGCTACCGGCTCCTCCTCATAAGTCAAGTCTTTGTCCAATTGGACAGAGCTGAAATCTAATATGTGGGACGGGTCACCATGATATTTCCGGAGCATAGATACATGAAATACCTGATGAATTGAGGATAAACCTGGAGGCAACTCAAGTCTATAAGCTACCTCCCCCACTCTATCAAGAATCTCAAATGGCCCGATATACCGAGGGATCAACTTGCCCTTCTTCCCAAATCTCATGACACCCTTCATGGGCGATACCCGAAGTAATACTCTCTCTCCAACCATGAATTCCACATCCCGAACCTTACGGTCGGCGTATCTCTTTTTCCTAGACCGAGCTGCACGAAGTCGATCCTGTATAATCTTGACTTTATCTAAGGCCTCTTAAACTGAGTCTGTACCCAATAACCGAGCCTCTCCCGGCTCAAACCACCCAACTGGTGATCTACACCGTCCACTATATAATGCCTCATAGGAAGCCATCTGAATGCTCGACTGGTAACTATTATTGTAGGCAAACTCCGCTAACAGCAAGAACTGATCCCAAGAACCTACAAAGTCAATACATAAGCGCGAAGCATATCCTCTAAAATCTGAATAGTACGCTTGGACTGCCTGTCCGTCTGAGGATGAAATGCGGTTCTCAACTCGACTCGGGTACCCAACTCTCGCTGAAATGCCCTCCAAAAGTGCGAGGTAAACTGCGTACCTCGATCAGAAATGATAGACACGGGCACACCGTGAAGACGAACAATCTCTCGAATATATATCTATGCCAACCTCTCCGAAGTATAAGTACTTGCCACAGGAATGAAATATGCTAATTTAGTCAGCCTATCCACTATAACCCAAAATACGTAAAATTTCCTCTGAGTCCGTGGGAGTCCAACAACAAAGTCCATAGTGATTTGCTCCCACTTCCACTCAGGAATATCTATCTACTGAAGCAAACCACCCGGTCTCTGATGCTCATACTTTACATGCTGATAATTTAAGCAACGAGCCACATTCGCAATAATTTCCTTTTTCATCCTTCTCCACCAATAATGCTGCCTCAAGTCTTGGTACATTTTGGCTGCACCTGGGTGAATGGAATACTTAGAACTGTGAGCCTCCTCAAGGATCAACTCACGAAGGCCGTCAACATTAGGTACACATATATGACCCTGCATCCTCAAAACACCGTCATCTCCAATTGTAACCTGCTTGGCACCACCGCACCGAACTGTGTCCCTAAGAACCATCAAATGCAGGACATCATCCTGTCGCTCTCAGATATGCTCAATTAAAGAAGACCGAGCGATTGTACAAGCTAGAACACTATTGGGCAAAATATCCAACCTCACGAACTGATTAGCCAAAGTCTGAATGTCTGAAGCTAATAGTCTCTCATCGACTGGAATATACGCAAGGCTGCCCATACTCACCGCCTTTCTACTCAATGCATCGGCCACCACGTTGGCCTTCCCTGGATGATATAATATAGTGACATCATAATCCTTCAGTAAGCAATGGTCAGTGAAATCCTTACATGGCACGCCATAAAGATAGTGCCTCCAAATTTTCAATGCATGAACAATGGCTGCCGACTCTAAGTCATGGACAGGATAATTCTTCTCATGAATCTTTAACTGCCGAGACGCATATGCTATCACCCTTCCATCTTGCATCAATACCGCTCCCAACCCAACACGGGAAGTGTTGATACCCAATTTTTTCTCAAACTATTTTTTGCATATATACCTTCAAAATCACTCTTTATAATAACGGTATTTTTTCGTAATTTTTACTATTTTTATTAAATTCTTTTCTAATTTATTCAGTATTTTTATATTCAATAATTATTCATAAATTGTATTATAAATAATTTCAAAATATTTCCCAGCTCAATATATCATTTTTTGATCTTATTAGTATTTAATTATTTCATAAATTATCCAACTTGCATTATTTGACCATAATTACAATATTTTTTTGCACCTATGGCCTAATTGTACTTTTTATACCATTTAAATTATTAATTATTCATTATATATTTTTTATATTAATTAATTACCTTAATTTCATCTATTTAGCATTAGTTTAATTTTATGTAATTATTAGTTATTTTTTATTAATTATTTATCTATTTAATCGGGTATTTAACAATTAGCCCTTTCCTATTTAAATTATAGCCTAATTTAATTTAACCCCAACCCCATTGAAACCAACCCAATTACATAAGCCAATACCCAATCCCAAACTTAAATCTACCCGACCCAACGTCTGAACAAATCTTAGCCGTTGATCAAACTTGATCGAGGCCCCAAAAATGACCTTCATTGATTAACCTAGACTAACCCCCCGATCCCTCTCATTTCTCACTGATCTCTCATCTCTCTACTCTCTCTCTATCTCTCTAAGTCTCTTCTAGAGACCTCTTGTCCCTATGGCTCCGATGAACCTCTTTGTCTTCTTCGGCCGTCTCTTTGCCCTTGCCTCCTATGTTTCCTTCATGCCGGTAATGCTATCCCTAAGGCCCTCAAAGGAAGAGGACCAGTCTTCTCACACCTATGGTCTGTTCCTGCTTGCTTCAGGCCTCCAGGGCTCGATTATGAGTAAGATCTTTCCATCTTTGGCCTAAACCTATGGGTTTCATCTCTGGGTTCACCCTTCAAAACCTAACTTTCGAATCTTCCAATTCTTTTAGATATGTAGTAGATCTATGCATACTATGAGGTTTTCCTATGTTTTCTTTAAAGAATCTCCCATCTCTTGAACGATGTTCTCATTTTTCATACTAGGGCTTCAAAACCTTTTTTGCAAAACGATTTCTTTGGATTATCAACAATTACTTTATGATTTTTAGCATGTTTAAACGTCACTTGAGTCTTTTCTTTTGCTTGATCCGTTTTGGTTAAGAAACCCTAATACTTCTGGGTTCGATTTGAAGGTTTGAATCTGTTTGCAATGTTGTTTGCATGAACTTTCTGGATTTTTTACGAATGCCTTATGTGTTTTATGCTTCTTGCCCTGATTTGTTGCTATGATTTTCTGAATCTTTAATGCTCTTTTAGCTACTTGCTTAGGGTTTCTCTCACTTTTGTTCAACACATGCTGTTTATCGACTAGTAAGTCTGATTATTCGTTCTGAGCATTTCTTGTAAAGCTGTAATATCTTCCTCGAATCCGTGTCTCCGTGTATTCTCCTTATATCTCTCTACGGATTTTGAATTATTTCCTTGATTATGTGATGACTTCCTTAGTTATTATTGACCCCTGTAATTTTTCAATCTCATGCGTAGTTCTCTGAACCAATTTTTCGGAGTTAAAATTGTACTCCACCCTATTTATGTGCACAAACATGCTGTTAATTAATTGACATATGCTTTCCTTATTTGAAATATTCTGTATCCAGTCCTTATTACATGCCACATGATTTTACTATGGTAAAATCAGTCTTTCGATTGATTCCTTTCCTTGTTTAATATGACTTCTATCCGTCTAAACTATGACTCCCTAATTAAAGGGAGTCCGGTTCTTTAATTGATTCTAATTGAGGTTCTTCCAAAAATTCTGCAAAATTATTTTTTCCTACCTTATATCTCTGGCATGTTTAAAAGTATATACACACACTACTCTTTCATTAAAAATAAGGAAAGAAAAAATGAAAACGGAGACCTTGTTCTATTCTCTCTTGCTCACACACAATCTACTATTCTTCTATCGATTGTTTGCTATTGCTAGTCGGCTGGAAGCCAAGACTAGCTATTCTACTTGCCTCTTACTCTGTATTTGTTGTATTCAATTGGTATGTTTCTAGTTTATATTTAAAGTCTACAAAACAACATGTTTCTTTGGTTATTACGATGCAGCCTGCTTCTGGTTTCCTTTTACTTATGGTTATGTTGTCCTATTTGCAACTTGTTTTACATATTTTGTTGTTTGGTTCTGGGTATCTCCTCCCTTATAGCCTCATCATGCAATCCCTAGGATACTATAATTGCCTTGTATGTTACTTAACATGTGTTTCTTACCCTCTCCCAGTACTCCCTCGAATGTGATTATGTTGAGATCTTAGCATGAATTCTTGGTGACTAACTGTGTTGTTGACTGGTCAGACTCAATACCAGTCTGTAACACTCTAATACTTCTCTAATGCTAATATATTTCTATGTGTCCCCAATCCCCATTATCCCCGAGTGAAATCTGTGCTTGAATGTGCTGAACCTGTGCGAGTTGTTTGCTGCTTTTCCAAAGATGTTTACATTATATTCAAGTTGTTTCATTACTGATCAAAACCTTTTTAGAAAACTTCTTTGACTAAATCAATCCAGTATTATTTTGTGTCAATACCTTTTCAAATCTATCTCCTGCACCTCACTTTATTCCTATATTCTTAAGTTCCGCCCCTCAATGTGAGCACTGCTTTGGGACCCTGAGTTCCTTCTAAACTCTGACACACTGAGGCTGGTATTTCTATACTGCACATGTTTAACTCCTGGTTACTAAGTCTGGGTGTGAGCATTCCCCGAGAGCCCTTGAGGTCCTTAGGGAACTTTGACACAACCGGACTGTGAAAAGGCTATGGATACCATATGGCAAAGAGGTTTAGAGGATTTGGGCCTAATTGAAGGCTCCCTTTTGAATAACTTCTTATTTTTCACCTCTGGTTATGTAATTCATAATCCTTGTCCTGTAATAATTTGTAAATAATTCTGGGGCTGGATAGTGAAACGGGAGGGGTAACTATGCATGCCTAGCTATTACAAGGGTAGAAACCATGCTTAGGTTTTTTATTCCCTATCTGTGCAATAGATATCCTGTGTAGGTTCATGTGTCCATGCATTAGATATCATGCTACTTAGGATTTATGTGTATTGTATTCAACATCTCATCTACGCTTGGAAATCCTGCCTATAGGATAAATAATAACAATAAAATAAACTGCTATTACGTGATTCTGTCTATGTAAACATGTTCTGAAACTTCATTAGAAGTCTTGTTCTAGGATAAATAATGTTAACTGCAATCATGTTTCATATTGTTATACGCACTTAGAGATCCTATTTCTAGGTAAGTAACATTAACAAGCTGTACTCTTGTTATTCCTGAAACAGTTCATAATGTTGTGATTTTATGTGCATTTAGAAATCCTGTTTAGGTTACTATGCATCATGCTGCATTAGACATCATGCTATAGGATCGTACTCATTTAACTGCACTTAGTCTAAATACAGATATCTGAAATAGTCCCCTGTTCTAATCAACTGATAGTTAGTCCTTGCACATCTTCAACACCTAGAATTGCATTTTATTAGCTATAAACAATCTGATAACTGTTGCATGTTATCTTACACCTAGGCAAACCTTAGGTAATCAACTTAAAAAAATAAAATCAGACCTATCCTTTGTGATTAGTGTTCAATTGTCAGTATGCTTAAAACTAGTGGGCAAGTCTGATTAAGACATCCTTTCGGAGTTATCCAATAAGTCTGTCTTTGTGTTATCACTTAAACACCATGCGTAGGATCTGAATCTGGACCTTAATTGTGTATGAGACATGCTGTTTATGTGCACTGTTTGTGGAGGTCTTTGAGCCCTTTCCTGCTTATGTGCTACCCCCTTTATCTGCAATCCTATTTGTTTATTATATGCCGCCTTAGCATTTTCACCTTTAAAACCCGAGGGTCTGCCTAGCACCTCCTTTAGGATAGAAGTCCTAATTTCCTTCAGGACTGATAGGAAGGGACGGGTAACAACATGCAATAGGGGTCGAGACCAACACTCGATTTAGTTACTTTCACGGGGTGGGAAAGGGTAGAATATGGATATGATGACCGGTGCACTAATACCACGTGTAGCCCCTCTTCGAGGAGTGATTACCGGTTATTGCATTGATGTGATCCATATTATTATAAACCTAGGATACCTTTTATATACGTAGATTGTAATCCTTTCAAAATCTAATCTCCTTTACTATTTTCAAACATCTGCATGCTTAAGACTTAAATCCCCTCTTATTTGAGCCTTTACTTGTTATTTGCTAATTGTACAAATTCACAGAAATCATTTGGCCGGGAACCACACTTGTGGATCTTGAGGGGTGCCTAACACCATCCCCTTAGGATAATTTCAAGCCCTTACCAAATCTATGGTTAGTAATGTAGTTGTAATTGAACCCCTTAGGTGCCCTAACGCATCGTTAAAATTGTTAGGTGGCGACTCTTCAAAATATGCAAATCCCTTTCCCAAAAAGAACGAGTTGTCTCAACCCATGTCATAAACCCCTTTCAACCGGGCCCCGAAAGGAGCGCTCGGGGGAAAAAAGGGGGGGGGGAGCGCGACACCAACCATACAAGAATGACTCAAATC
This sequence comes from Nicotiana paniculata, assembly GCA_005239505.1. NCBI lineage: Eukaryota > Viridiplantae > Streptophyta > Magnoliopsida > Solanales > Solanaceae > Nicotiana > Nicotiana paniculata. Next base: position 8,551 of record ML320226.1, read on the forward strand.
CGACCTCAAATCGCCTTTCAAATCCCCAAATTTTAGCCTAAGNGTAACTGCTTCAAATCATTACTGCTGTTTTTACCGCTTTCTTTAACATGCAAATACGTGAAAACTTCTTTTAATATTTATTATTGCATAATCATGCTCAACATTCATAATCCACTCGTGCCAAACGAAATACTATAGCAATGCTTGATTAGTGGTTGCGCTCTTCCTATATTATTACCCACTAAATTTGGAAAGGCTTATTTGCGGTAAAACTAGTCGATCAACGGTGCAGTCGACGGTTCTGTGCCTTTCCCCTTGAGTTGTCCACTCAAGGGTACTGGTCTAAAATCCCATAGAAACCTTACTCTGTTGCACTGTTGCATGCATCATGGTCAGACCTAGTCGAGCTAAAGTGTCGTCTGCACGATAGCTTTTACGATAGCCTATCCAAAGTCCACTGGGTTTCCCTAAACCCAAACGGAAGACCTCACGTTCTATGCATTTATTGGAGAACTAAATTCTTCCTGCTAATTATTGACGTTAAATAGTCGAGTCCGGTGGCGGTAAGGGCCTAACCTTATTTGCTTTGCAGAAAATGAGGCACGAAGTCCCTATATCCGGCATGGTTAAAATGAGACATTTAGCATTTTAAGTTCTCCAAATCAATTTGTCGCTAGGCCTACCTCGGGCACAAAGAGGTTCCCAACTTAGGACGCGCTTTACATTTCCGCATTATGTGTTTAAATACCGCAATTTTCTTTTTCATAATCTCACTAACTTGGTTACCTTTTGTTTTTATTTCTTTTTCTCACTCCCCTTCCCCAAAGGTTAGTTCGTGCATTCTGGCATCATCAGCCTATCGCACAAGATCCAAGGGCCCTCCACCTAATCCTCGTCCTAGTCCTCCTAAGGGCAAAGACAAAGGCAAAAGTAAGATGGAAGAGTCCAGCGGCACCAGAAAGGAGAATATNCCGTACCTCCACAAAATATCCCAAGACAGCAAAATCATCCCGCACCTCACCATCACACCACTCCCCAAAAGATCCAAACTCTCCCGACGCAGTGCAATGCTTGCCACACCTCAAATAACACTCCACTACTCATCTCAGAACCTCAAAACCCCACAAAAGACCATTTCCACACCTATAAAAATCCCATCTATATGAAAATCGTGACCCACTCCACTCCGCCTATCTCATAGGCATCCGAGTTTGACGGAAAGGACTTACTTATCAGGAACCTGGCCGAGGAGCTTAAGAAATTGACCAGCCGAGTCCAGGGTGTTGAAGGAACCAAGGGAATAGAAGGGTGGAATTATGAAGACCTTTGTATACAACCTGCTGTCGAACTACCCGAGGGGTACAAACCTCCAAAGTTCGAAATGTTTGACGGTACTGTTGATCCGAGAGTCCATCTGAGGACCTCTTGCGACAAGTTGGTTGGCATTGGGAAGGATGAAAGAATCCACATGAAGATGTTCATGAGGAGTTTGAAGGGAGACGCACTGTCTTGGTACATCAGCCAAGACCCCAAGAAATGGTCAAACTGGGTAAGCATGCCGTCTAACTTTATGGACATGTTTAGATTCAACAGAGAGAATGCACCAGATGTGTTCTACATTTAAAATTTGAAGAGGAAACCCATAGAAACCTTTCGCAAGTATGCTACTCGCTGGAGGTCTGAATCTGCTAAAGTCAGACCAGCTCTAGAGGAAGAGCAGATGAACAAGTTCTTTGTCCGGGCTCAGGACCCGCAGTATTATGAACGGTTAATGATGGTTGAAGGCCAAAAGTTCTCCGACATCATTAAATTGGGTGAGCGGATTGAAGAAGGTATTAAAAGCGGTATGGTTACAAATTTTGAAGCCTTGCAAGCCACTAACAAGGTTTTACAGTCTGGTGGTGTGTCTAAGAAGAGAGACGTGGGAGCCGTAATGATTGCACAAAGAGCCAAGTCCCTACTCAAATACCAAGCTTATCCAACACCTCCACTCCGATACCAAGCTCTACCACCTTCCTACCAGCCCTCACCGAACTACCAAGCACCCTCACCTTCCTACCAAGCTCCACCGCCCACCTACCAATATCCACCACCCACATATCAACCTGCTTCACCCAGATACTCACAACCCGCTCCTGTCTACCACACTTATAATTCCCAGCCATCCCATTACCAATCACCCCCTGCACGCCAAAACTTCCCTAGACCTCGTCCCAATTTTGATCGCCGCCCTCCAAAGCAATACACCGCCATAGCCGAGCCCATTGACCTGCTGTATGAGAAGCTCAAAGCTGTTGGTTACGTCACACCTATCCATGTTGCCACCCCTGAGAACCCTTCTCAGTGGGTTAACCTAAACAAATCCTGTGCATACCATTTCGGCATGAAAAGAGACACCATCGAAGAATGCCGCTCTATGAAGGACAAAATACAGTCTCTCATTGACAACAAGATTATTGTGGCAAAATACCCCGCTCCAAACGTTCGCAACAATCCTTTGCCAGACCACAAGGGTGGAGGTATCCATATGACTGAAATAGAAGATGATTAGGATCCCGAGGGATCAATCGGGTTGATCGCAGAAGGCGATGACCCAAAGAAACGTGCAGTCACTCTCAAACCGATCATAGTCCAGATTCAACCATCTGAGGATGCTGAGGTGAATATGTCTATACCATTTGAGTTTGAAGCGGAGCCACCTGCAAAGTCACCAGTGCCAATTAAAGTTGAGTTTGTATCTCCAGCAAATGCACCGGCACCATTCGAGGTCGTAGTCTTGCCACCCTAAACACACATTCCGTTTGAAGTAAGGATGGCCGTACCAATTCCGGTGGCAATGTCAACCACTCCACCCTTCTATTCAAACTCCATCCCTTGGGACTACACAAACGAGGCGAGAAGGAAAGGCAAGGTCAGGTCTGAGGAGGCTGTCGCAGCACAGGGTATGACGAGAACTGGTAGGGTCTACATCCCTGAGCATCTGGCCGAATCAAGAAAGCAGGCTGCCAACTAGCCTCCCCTTATTGAAATAGGTCCCGATGACCTTTGGAGAAAGTTACAGGCTAAGGATTATTTAGTCATCGACCAGCTGAACAAGACACCGGCATAGATATCCATCCTCTCTTTGCTACAGAATTCTGAAACACACATAAATGCTTTGTTGAAAGTGTTAAGTGAAGCATATGTGCCAAACAACATCACTAGGGGGTAAATGGTCAATATGGTAGGCCAGGTACTGGAAAGTTACAAAATCACTTTTCATGAGGACGAGCTACCACCTGAAGGATTGGGGCACAATAAAGCGCTGCACATCACTGTGCAATGTGAAGATCATTTCATCACAAGGATCTTGATCAATGGAGGTTCCAGTCTTAAAATCTATCCGTTAATAACACTCAAGAAGTTGGGTAAAGGGCTACATGAGATAAGGGATGGAGCGATCAATGTGAAAGCCTTCGACGGTTCTCAGAGGTCCACCATGGGGTAGATCAGTCTATGTCTGCAGATGGGACCTACTTGGTTCGAAGTGGATTTCCAGGTGATAGATGTGCCAACATCCTACCACCTATTGTTAGGATGACTCTGGATTCATGCTGCTGGGGCCGTAGCGTCAACACTGCATCAGGCGGTAAAATTCGAGTGGAACCACCAAGAGGTGATTATTCATGGTGACGGTAGATACCCCATTTATAGTCGTCAAACTATTCCAGTGATTGACGGAAAAAAGAAGATAGGCGGGGGAACTTACCACCACATTGAGAGGGTCAATGCTATCGACAAGGACAAGTGGTGGTATAGCAAGATTGAGAGCATCCTGAACTAGAGAGGATATGAGCCAGGCAAAGGGCTCGGTAAGAACCTCCAAGGGATCACAAAGCCCATAAAACTCAAGAAACATGGTACCACTTTCAGTTTGGGGTATGAATACACTTGGCAGGAATTCAACGACTGGTCGCCACCTTGGCGCGGTCCCTATTACCCTTTGGAGCAGCCGATACCTCATCATGAGCCGACTTTCAAGCAGGCTGACATTATTTACGGATCAGACGAAGACGAAGCACTTGCAGCAATGAGGAGTTTGTTCCTAGAGGATGAGGATATGGATTGCTATGTTGTTCTTGAGGAGGAGGGGGAGGAAGGCCCTTCCATACAGACTGTAAGCAAGGGGACATATCTCAAGAACTGGTCTATCAAGATGACCAAGGCCCGACGAGCCTCGGGGTAGCAAGGCTAAAACAAGCATTATCTACCGTTTTATTTACCAAATGATTTTGCTTTTCCTGCATTTTTCAATAAGATCTTCAATATTCAAAACAATTATTCAATTCATCAAAGAATCTTCTAAATTTCTCTTAAAAATCCGATATTTATTGTTATTGTTTCTCTCATTACTTTATTTATACAACATTACTATTACTTGTTTTGATAAACCGATGACTGTGACATGCAATGAGACAACACATCAAACGGACATTGATTCAGACGAAGACAACATACCTGACGAGATTGTCAAAGAAGCTGAGAACTTTGAGAACAGACCTAAGTCCAACCTGGACGAGACCGAAGTTATCAACCTAGGAGATTCAGAAAACGTCAAAGAGACTCGCATCAGCATTCATTTGTCACCATCAGAAAAGAAGATACACAGAGTTTCTAAAAGAGTATGAGGATGTATTTGCATGGTCGTATGATGACATGACTAGTCTAAATACGTCTACTGTGGCTCACAAACTGCCAACAAATCCAACGTGTCCATCAGTGAAACAAAAGCTCAGAAAGTTCAAACCCGACATGAGTTTGAAAATCAAAGAAGGAGTTACCAAGCAGATCAACGCCAAAGTTCTCCAGGTAGTGGAGTACCCGACATGGTTAGCCAACATTGTACCTTTACCAAAGAAAGACGGGAAGGTCAGAGTCTGCGACGACTACCGGGATCTCAACCGGGCCATTCCGAAAGATGACTTCCCCTTATCAAATATACACATTCTGATTGACAACTGCGCCAAGCATGAATTGTCCTTCATGGATTGCTTCGCTGGTTATCACCAGATTTGGATGGATGAGGAAGATGCTGAGAAAATGGAATTTATCACACCATGAGGAGTGTATTGTTACAAGATGATGTCATTCGGCCTAAAGAATGCAGGGGCCACCTACATGAGGGCCATGACCACCATATTCCATGACATGATTCACAAGGAGATTGAGGTGTACGTGGATGATGTCATTATCAAATCAAATAAAGTTGCTGATCACATGGAGAATTTGGGGAAGTTCTTCAATAGATTGCAAAAATACAATCTAAAACTAAACCCCGCAAAGTGTGCATTCGGGGTTCCTGCTGGGAAGTTGCTGGGGTTTATTGTAAGCCACCTGGGAATAGAGTTGGATCCATAAAGAGTCAAAGCCATTCAAGAACTACCACCACCAAGGAACAAGAAAGATGTGATGAGTTTCTTGGGGAGGCTTAATTATAACAGCCAGTTTATAGCACAGTCTACAGTCATCTGTGAGCCAATCTTTAAGATGCTGAAGAAGGACGCTGCGACCAAGTGGACCATGAGTGTCAAAAGGCTTTCGACAGAATCAAGGAATATTTGTCAACACCGCCAGTCCTAGTACCGCCCGAGACAGGCAGACCTCTGTTACTCTATCTTGCCGTGTTAGATGGAGCTTTCGGCTGCGTTCTGGGGCAACACGATGAAACAGGAAGAAAGGAACAAGCTATTTATTACCTCAGCAAGAAGTTCACTCCATATAAGGCCCGGTATTCTCTATTAGAGCGTACCTGTTGTGCTCTAACTTGGGTCGCCCAAAAGCTGAGGCATTACTTCTGTGCCTACACAACATATCTCAAATCAAGGATGGATCCATTAAAATACATCTTTCAGAAGCCCATGCCCACTGGCAAGCTAGCCAAGTAGCAAATTCTGCTGAGCGAATTCGACATTGTTTACATGACCTAGAAGGCAGTTAAAGGACAAGCTCTGGCAGACCATCTTGCTGAGAATCCCATAGACGGAGAATACGAACCCCTGAAAACATATTTTCCTGATGAAGAGGTATAATTCATAGGAGGAGATATTGCAGAACCCTATGATGGTTGGAGGGTGTTCTTTGATGGAGCAACAAACTTCAAGGGAGTCGGTATCAGAGCAGTCCTAGTATCAGAGACCGGTCAGCATTATCAGATATCCACCAAACTCAGGTTCCCTTGCACCAACAATATGGCCGAATATGAAGCTTGCATCTTAGGGCTCAATATGGCCATTGTCATGAATGTCCAGGAGTTGTTAGTGATCGGTAATTCAGACTTATTGGTACATCAGGTACAAGGAGAATGGGCAACAAAGAATTCCAAAATACTGCCATATCTGCACCACGTACATGAATTAAGAAAGAGGTTCATAAAGATAGAGTTCCGGCACGTCCCCAGAATCCAGAATGAGTTCGCTGACGCATTGGATACTTTGTCCTTAATGATCCAGCATCCGGACAAGAATTTCATTGACCCTATTTCTATAATGATCCATAATCAGCCAGCTTACTATGCCCATGTTGAAGAAGAAGCAGACGGAAATCCTTGGTTTCATGACATCGATGAGTACTTGGCAAAAGGAGAATAGCCCGAGCTTGCAAATTCCACTCAGAAACGCACACTTCGAAGATCAACAATTTCTTTCATAGTGGAGGAATCCTGTATAGGAGGACTCCCGATTTGGGGTTATTAAGTTGTGTTGACACAAAAGAAGCATCAAAATTGCTGAAAGAAATTCATGCTAGGACCTGTGGCCCACATATGAACGATTTTGTTCTAGCAAAGAAGATACTCCGAGCTGGTTACTTTTGGATGACTATGGAAACAAACTACATCGAGTATGTTCAGAAGTGCCACCACTGCCAGATACATGGGGATATGATAAAGGTGCCTCCAAGTAAGCTCAATGCAACCAGCTCACCATGGCCATTCGCCGCTTGGGGTATGGACGTTATTGGACCAATCGAGCCTGCCGCCTCCAATAGCCACAGGTTCATTTTGGTCGCCATTGATTACTTCACTAAATGGGTCGACGCGGCCTCCTACAAAATAATTACTAAAAAGTCATGGCCGACTTTGTCCGCGACTGCATTGTTTATCAGTTTGGAGTTCCCGAGTAAATCATCACCGACAATGGTTCTAACCTCAAAAGTGACTTGATGAAAGCTATGTGTGAAACTCTCAAGATCAAACACAAAAATTCCACAGCATACAAACCTCAGATGAATGGAGCCGTAGAGGCCTCTAACAAAAACATCAAGAAGATACTAAGGAAGATGATAGAAAGGCACAAGCAGTGGCATGAAAAGTTATCATTCGCTTTATTGGGATACTGCACCACTGTCTGCACATCAACTGGGGTAACTCCCTATATGCTAGTTTATGGTACAGAGGTTGTTATTCCTGCCGAAGTGGAGATTCCATCTCTAAGAATTATACAGGAAGCTGAGCTCAGCGATATAGAGTGGGTAAGGAGCCGTTATGAGCAACTAGCCCTCATAGACGGGAAGAGAATGAATGCAGTATGTCATGGTCAACTATATCAGAACAGAATGGCCAGGGCCTTCAACAAGAGAGTCAAGCCGAGATGATTCACACCAGGGCAGCTAGTGTTAAAGAAAATCTTTCTGCATCAAGATGAAGCCAAGGGGAAGTTTTCTCCCAATTGGCAAGGACCGTACATGGTTCATAGAGTGCTGACAGGAGGAGCACTCATACTTGCAGAAATGGACAGAGAAGTTTGGCCGATACCGATAAATTCAGATGCAGTCAAGGGATACTATGTGTAATCCTTATGCTTTCTCAGTGATGTAAATTGAACTATGCCTGACCTGATTCCCGTTTAAGAGGGGATACGTAGGCAGCCCTATGGGTTCGGTCACAATTCAATAAAATCTATTTTTTCCCCGCTGGAAACTGGGGCAGAATTTTGAGGAGGACCCTCAAAATTCTGAAGCGAGCAGTAGTCCACAAACATTCACCCAGCCAACTGGGGTAGAATTTTGAGGAGGACTGATCACGCTCAACTATGTCTTATAGAAAGACTAAACGGGCGCTGCAAATATAATCTGGGGTATTACACCCAAAGTCGATCCCACAGAGAATTGCACGTATCAATTGAGTCTATAAAATACTAAACTGTTACTTAATCTCTTTTCTCA
>ML320227.1:0-31817 GCA_005239505.1 Nicotiana paniculata
GATCATGCATGCAAGGTATAAACTTATATTTTCAAGAATCAATTCATGAGATTCCCCCTTTTGGTTAAAACCAGAAAACTAATGAAAAGGGTTAGGGGGTTCTTACCTGTTAGAATGAAGAAGATGATGATTACTCGAAATTTCCAGGCCTGAGTGACTTTGAAAATCCAATTGATAAAGATGAAGCTTTCTCTCTCAAGAACCCTCTCTCCCCTCTCTCTAATTTTGTTCAGAAAATGGTTAAAAATGAAGGGGAGGGGTGTTTTAATGAACTGGGGTCGGGTTTTCAAAATTAGAAAAATATGGCCCGACACAAGAATGCGGTATCGTATTCCTGACATGCGGTTCGCAGATCTGACCGCACAATGGCCCTCAAGATGGGCCAAAATTCAGAACACACTGCCCAGGTATGCGACTAATTCTGTGGTCTGCATACATGTTATGCGATCGCATACTGGACCGCATAGTTGACTTCAAATGGGGCAGTAATTTGCTCGGGTATGCGACCATTATGCGATTCGCATACACGTTATGCGATCGCATACTAGACCGTAGAGTTGACTTCAAATGGGGCAGTAATCTGCCTAGGTATGTGACCATTATGCGGTCCGCATACACGTTGTGCGATCGCATAGTGCGTCGCATAACACCTACTTTCTTGAAAATTATATTCTTTAGGTCTCGGGGTACTTTTTACTCAATTCAGGTCTGTTTCAAAGATTTCCACAGTAAAACAACTTAGGGACTTGCTCAGCATTATTTTTAAACAAGAAAATTTGTACGGGTCCTTACATCCTCCCCCCTTAAAAATCATTCGTCCTCGAATGAGGGTTTTGGAAATCATTTCATTTTGAAAGCATGATATGCAACTTCCAGATTTTCATAAACTCCGATTTTTCAGAAAAATCTCGCCTGAGTTCCCTTTGTAATTAGACCTATCTACCTGCCAGAGAGCCCGAAACATATTTCCAAGCACCATTACACAGTTTTGATCACCCGATAACTCACACACCACGTTGTTACTCCAACAATTTGCAGACATTCAATCATTTTGTCAACTACATATAGTTATTTCCTCTTATATCACAAATTTTCTCATGGTTCACATTTTTGTATATAACTTGGTCGTTTTAATGAGTCCCATACAACCCGATCACCTCAATATACTAGATTCATTTCAATTAATTAGTACCAACCTATTCTACCATTAATCACTTGCCTAGCACATATGTTTCACAAAATGTTCATTTACCTCAAGGGTTGCACACTACCCCAAATAGAACCGCGAGTTCGGTTTTAGTACACATTGGGAAATTACAGCAATAAGGTAATTAGGGGAAGATGGGGTGCTTTTGCACTGAACCGAGCGTAAAGTATAATTTTCTTAGAGGATAGGATTCTGACATCACTACTAGACTTATTCAAATAAGTGGGGATATCTTTCTTTCATCTCATTTTCCGCCTCCCACGTGGCTTCCTCAACGCGCTGACTTCGCCACAATACTTTAACCGAAGCAATTTCTTTGTTCCTCAATCTACGGACTTGTCTATCAAGAATAGCAACCGGAACCTCCTCATATGATAATTCTTCATTAACCTCAATGGTCTCAACTGGTACGATGGCTGATGGATCTCCAACCACTTTCTTCAACATGGACACGTGGAACACCGGGTGCACTAATGACAATTCAGGGGGTAATTCCAACCTATAAGACACTTTTCCTATCCTTTAAGAAATCCGATATGGCTCGTCATACCTTGGGCTCAATTTCCCTTTCTTCCCAAACCGCATCACTCCCTTCATGGGAGATACCTTCAAGAATACCCAATCATCAACTTGGAATTCCAATTCTCTTTTCGACGAACGTCCGCATAGGATTTTTGACGGCTTTGAGCGATTTTCATCCTCTCCTGAATGACTCTGACTTTTTTCCAATGCCTGGTGCACAAGATCTGGCCTTAAAAATTCTGCTTCACCAACCTCGAACCACCCAATCGGAGATCTACACCTCCTTCCGTACAATGCTTCAAATGGGCCATCTGAATACTAGCGTGAAAGCTGTTGAGTAAGAAAATTTGATAAGCGGTAAGTGATCCTCCCAACTACCCTTGAAGTCCAATACACAAGCCTGCAACATATCTTCAAGCTTCTGAATAGTCCGCTCTTCCTGACGATCTGTCTACGGGTGGAAAGTTGTGCTGAGATTTACCTGAGTACCCAAACCTTGCTGAAATTTCCTCCAAAAATTAGCTGTGAACTGGGCTCCTCAGTCTGAAATAAAAGAAACCGGAGTACCAGAAGCCTGACTATTTCCTTGGTATACAACTGAGCATACTGCTTTGTAGTATCAGTTGACTTGACCGGCAAGAAGTGAGCTGATTTCGTGAGTCGATCCACTATCACCCAAATCGAGTCGAACTTACGCTGAGTGCGAGGTAACCCTACCACTAAATCCATGTTGATCATTTCCCATTTCCACATTGGAATTTCCATAAGTTGAGTTAACCCACCAGGCCTCTGATGCTCGGCCTTCACCAGCTAACAATTCGGACATTTAGATACAAAGTCCGCCACACCTCTTTTCATACCGCTCCACCAATAAATTTCTTGGAGATCTTGATACATTTTTGTAGAACCTGGGTGTACGGAATACCTGAAATTGTGAGCTTCTGCCATCACCCTCTCCCGAAGATTATCCACATCGGGAACAAATAACCTTCCCTGGAACCGCAAAACACCATCATCGCTCCCGAGCGAAAATGCCGATATCTTGCTATGCAAAACTGCCTCATTCAACTGCGCCAATGCTGGATCCTTAAACTGCTTCTCCTTGACTTCCGCTACAAGTGATGATTCTTCCCCATTATGCACCATGACTTTCCCCTCGTTTGAGGTCGAGAGACAGACCCCCATACTAGCCAACTGACAAACCTCCCGAGCCAACGGCCTCTGATCTTCCTCCAAATGAACCAGACTACCCATAGACTTCCGACTGAGAGCATCGGTCACTACATTTGCTTTCCCTGGATGGTACAGAATGTTCATATCATAATCCTTAAGCAATTCTAACCATCGCCACTGCCTTAAGTTTAACTCCTTCTGCCTGAACAAATATTGGAGACTCTTGTGGTCTGAAAACACGTCCACATGGACCCCATACAAATAATGCCGCAAGATTTTTAATGCAAACACAACTACCGCGAGTTCTAAATTATGCGTCAAATAGTTCTTCTCGTGATTCTTGAGTTGCCTGGAAGCATAGGCTATAACCTTCCCGTGTTGCATCAAAACACATCCCAAACCAACCCTTGAAGCATCACAATAAACCACAAATCCCTCCATGCCTTCTGGCAAAGTTAACACTGGTGCTGAAGTCAATCTTGATTTCAATTCCTGAAAGCTCTTCTCACAAGCATCGGACAATTGGAACTTAGTTGCCTTCTGCATCAATTTAGTCAATGGGGAGGCGAGGGTAGAATACCCCTCCACAAACCTCTGATAATACCCGACTAGACCCAAGAAACTGCGAATCACTGTCGGGGTCGTCGGTCTAGGCCAATCCTTCACCCTTGTGATCTTTGGGAGTCAACCTTAATCCCTTCTCTGGAGACAACATGACCCAAAAATGTGACTGACTCCAACCAAAATTCACATTTTGAAAACTTGGCATACAATTGGTGCTGATGAAGAGTCTGCAAAACTGCCCTGAGGTGATTAACATGATCCTCCCGACTGCGCGAGTAGACAAGGATGTCATCAATAAAAACAATCACGAAGGAGTCCAGAAACGGTTTGAAAAACCGATTCATAAGATCCATGAAAGTCGTTGGAGCATTGGTAAGTCCAAAGGACATTACCAAGAAATCAAAATGGCCATAACGAGTTCTGAAGGTGGTCTTAGGAATATCCTGCTCTCTGATCTTCAACTGGTGATATCCCAGCCGTAAATCAATTTTGGAGAAGAACCTCGCACCCTGCAATTGGTCGAACAAATGATCTATCTGAGGCAGTGGATACTTGTTTTTGATAGTGACTTTGTTGAGCTGCCGATAATCAATACACATCCGAAGCGACCCATCCTTCTTCCTGACGAAAAGAACTGGAGCGCCCCACGGTGACACAATCGGCCGAATAAACCACTTCTCTAATAAGTCTTTCAACTGCTCCTTTAACTCCCTCAACTCTGCTAGCGACATTCTGTATGGTGGAATAGATATTGGCTGCGTATATGGCAATACATCGATCCCGAAATCGATCTCTCTATCTGGAGGAATCCCTGGAAGCTCTTCCGAAAACACTTCAAGAAACTTATTCACGACTAGAATGGACTCGGGGCAGATACTTCTGAGGTGGTGTCCGCAACCCGGACCAAGTGATAAATACACCCTTTTTAATCATCTTCGAGGCCTTAAGGTAGGAAATAAGCCTACCCTTTGGCCCCACACCATTCCCTTTCCACTCAATAACTGACTCGTTAGGAAACTCTAGTCTCATAATTCTGGTTCGGCAGTCGAGTTTAGCAAAGCACGAGTAAAGCCAATCCATCCCCATGATAACATCAAAATCTACCATCCCAAGTTCGATAAGATCGGTCGTGGTATCTCGACCAAACACCGTGACAACACAATTCCTATAGACTCGTGCAGCTGTAATGGAATCACCAACCGGAGTCGACACAGAGAATGGCTCATGAAGTTGTTCGGGTTCTATCCCAAAACTTGAAGCAATAAATGGGGTAACATAGGACAAGGAGGACCCCGGATCAATAAGAGCATAACAATCAAGAGCTTGGACAGTCAGAATACCTGTAACAACATCTGGGGAAACCTCCGCACTCTGGTGACCACTCAAAGCATAGAACCGGCTGGGTCCACCTCTACCACGAGCCCCAGCTCTAACTACACCACTCCCTGCTGAAGCTAGAGGACTTACTGAAGATACGGCGATTGAAGAACCAGACGGCTGAGCAAAACCACTACCCATGCCCTGACTAGGCGCACGGCAATCCCGCTGAATATGACCTCTCACCCCACACTTGTAGCATATGGGGATATCCAGGTAACAAGACTCGGTATGGAACCTCCCACACTTAGCGCACAGAGCCCTCCTCTGCTGCTGGAACCTCCCTCCTGGACGACCGGACTGATGGGGTCTCCTGCTACCTGATCTTGGCCCCCAGTGACCGCTTTGCTGATAACGGGGCACTGACGGCGGCGCACTGGATAAGGACTGAGCATAAGACTAGGATGGCCTTGATGGCCCTCTCCCCATAACTGGCCTCCCTTCTCCAACTGAACTCCCTGAGTGGCCCGCTGACCGGGCCCGGCTAATAATTTCGCTCTCCGACCTTATCTTCAATTTTCTAGCCTCCGTGGCCTGGGCGAATCCCACTATCTTACCATAATTCATGTCTGAGTGCAAGGCAGCTGTAGCAGCTTCGTTCACAACCAAATGACTGAAGCCCTGAACAAACAATCGAACTCTGGCATCCATAGTCGATACCAATAGAGGAGCGTACTTGGACAACCTCACGAACTCCATGTGGTACTCCCACACAATCATATTACCCGACTTAAGAACCTCAAACTCAGTAGCATGGGCTGCCATAGTCTCAGAAGGCGAGAAGTGATCCATAAAAGCAGCAACGAACTCATCCCATCTCGCCGGAGGACTTCCCTCCCCACGAGAATCCTCCCACATCTCGAATAAGGAATACGCTGCTCCCCTCAGCCTGTAAGATGCTAACTCAACCCCCTCTATCTCTGTAGCCTTCATAACCCGAAGTGTCTTGTACATTTCATCTAGAAAGTCCTGCGGATCGGCCTCTTGATGAATACCTGAGAACTCTGGAGGGGCCAACCACAAAAACTGGTTGACTCTGGAACCAGCGGAATCTCCCTGTTCGCTAGAGGATGTAGGGGAAGCATGAGATCTTTGGGCCTGAGCGGCCACTAACTGGGTCAACATATGAATAGCTCCCCTGAGGTTCCCATCGGAAGTACCGGGACCTGGAGCTGGAACCGAGGAAGGATCAGGAATATCGGGGGGAGGGGTTGTAGGACCCTCCGCCACAGCAAGAATAGGAACACTCTGATCTGGAACAGATAGGCCAGATTGATTCAAGGTCGGGGATTCTCTCTCACCCGCACCATCGGGTACAGAATTTACATCCACACTTGGAGCGGCATTTGCCTCTAGGCCGAGTTGAGCTCTCTTCCTTGGTGCCATCAGTGAAAATTTTGGAACAGAGCACAAGTTAGGCAAGAATATTCTCACTTTCCACTTCACCGCACGATATAGAATAACAATATAAAGGGTGTTTCCACTTCGTTTTTCCATACAAAATGTGGACCTCCTCTTCATCTCATTGCGGTTCTCCCAAACTTCCCGTCATCGTCAAAATTAAAACCCCATCACAAAATGTAGATCCATTTTTGACTTGTTTAGGACCACAAATTTCAAAAGTCTTCATTTTTTCTTAAATTTTGTGCCCAGTCAAATAGGTTCACATAAATTGAAATGGAAGAGTATTATTATTATTATTATTATTATTATTATCATAATAATAATAATAATAATAATATTTAGTTCTTTAAATGTTCTCTTAATTTAAGTAAAAACATTTCGAAAGAGATTTCAAGACATCAGGTTCAAGCCCTCGTGTATTATGATGATAAGATGTTGTGTTCAGGTCTAAATGCATCAAGGGCTAATACGCCGTTATGAGAGTAAGATATTGGTTCAGGTCCCAATGCACCATATTAATGATATAATAATGACTGAGGAAAAATAATGTGCTTTTGATGAAAATCATAAAGTATGTCCTAGTTGATATGCTCCATTCCGTGAAGAAAATATGGTAGCAATGTATAATAAGTTTGAATAAAGACAAGTGGTTGAATAAAGAAAGTGGGAGTGGCAAAAGGATAAAATAATATTAGGCATCATTATGGTAAATATAAAAAATAGAAGAGGGCCAACAATATCCCTTTACTATGCGAAAAGAATCATGTATACCCTCAGTTATACTATTCGTCCGTAATTGGCCCCACCATTATAGAATTTGTACAAAAATACCCCTTGGCCGTTAGGGTCCTCCACCATGGCCAATGCCATCCCACATGGCCTGATATTTTATTAGGGTGCAAGCCACATGGGATGCCACTACAGTGCACCAACTCAATTTTAACCCCTTCCCCTAATTTTTCCTCCAATACCACCTTCCTCCTTCACCTAACTGGCTATATCAAATTTGGGGCTCAATCCGAGAAGCAAATGCATACTCATTTGGTTTACAAGATGGATTTCCAGTAAAGAATGAGAAATACGAACCCCAAGAGGAGTTGAACATAAAGTGATAAGGGTCATTTCTGATTTAGATGAAGAACTTGGATCAAAGTCGAAGTGGGTTGTAGTCTAGGGATACTTCAGAATACAACATTTTTGACACATACAAGGTGAATTATGGCAACTGGTATACCATCATATAACTATATAAGAATGATTTCACCTTTGAACTATCCTATTAAAGACAAATAGAGTATATATCTCTTCTTAAGGACAAACAACATCGACTATGGTGGCTATATGAAGCTCTTAACCTTATAGATCTAGGTAATGACTACTATCTCGTAAAGTTTGTCTCCTGATATAATTATACTAAAGTCTTGCACCAAGGACCATTGTTCATAGGATCCTAATACCTATCAATCAGGCAATGGGAACAAAAATTCAACCCACAAGATGCCCAACGCCTTTTTGCTACTATCTGGATACAACTACAAGATCTTCCCAATGAGTTTTATGACATCCCAATCTTGAAAAAAATGGCCAACTACTAGGAACTCTTTTAAAGATCAATAATTTCACAGTACAAGCAAGTCGAGGCCGCTATGCACGTTTATTCATCCTGACACCACTTGGCAAACCCTTCCCTACAACAATCCTCCTTGGCACTCATCTCTAATTAATCCACTACGAAGACACTATCCCCTTGTGCACACTATGTGGATGCTTGGGGCACAAAAACTACCAATGGCAGAACAATATGGGAAAAAAACTCCCCCTTCCATGAACAATGCTGCAACACACTCAAGTACTTCTGAAGGCCTGTGAAAAACAGTAGTCTACCCAAAAAGAAAAGGAAAACAGCACGTAGAAACCAACTTTGTCCCTTTTGGGAAATTTGAACTCAAAGAAAAAAATAGAAGGAAAAATTATTAAAGATTCAAAGTTTTTGACGGAACAACATTCTCCATCTTCAAAGGATGGAGAAAATTTATATAAAGGATTTGACGGACACTCTATGACACCAGTGGGAATTCACAGAAGCTTTACTCCACCTTTTCCACAAAATATTTCCAACAGTCAAATCCCTCATTCAAACACTACCACTGATAGATGCCACGTAACCCCACCCCACCTGCCCATGTGGGCTCACCGCTACCACAGGGACAGGACGTGGACATGTTTGTGCATGCTGCTTCGACATCATCCACCTACGTGGCTCCACATGTCACATACTCTCCATATGGCAGCCTCACTACCAAGCCCCTCTCCACTGAGTCTCTCATTATATACAACTCCTTCCACGTCCTAACACTCATTAATGCGCCTGATGCTGCACCAAACCCCATCTATATAGCTACTCATTGAAGTACCCCCCCCCCTCCCCCACGTCCCTGTCCACACCTCCAAAAAATTCACATCCCTACCACACAATCTGACACCATGGCTATAACATCCAAAAAATACCTTTCTCATACCGTAAATTCCAATCTCTCTCATGATATTTTTCCACCGCATGTATTTAATATCACCCCAGAAACTTTAGTTCCCAAACAAACAATGCCTAAACAATATTCCCCTTAAGTCAAATATTGTGCCCTCGTAATTAAGCACAAAAAACCTAGATAATTATCCACTCAATAAACACTCGATACCTAAACTCCCAATACCTAAACCCCCATCTCACCCTAAGGATATGCTCATTTTCTCTACCAGTGCATTTAATGCACCTCCTCCACCGCTTGCAGCTTAGTCTATGCCACTGCCCGATATGGATACACCTTACTCCATCCTTCTTACTCGGTTGTGATGGTCCCCACAGTGAGGGAGAATTCTGCCCCTAGAAGATTGTAACTACATCAACTGTCCCTTGCACTGAACCTTATGAGGGCTCAACGAGGTAGATAACTCAAACGAGATCCCTTAATGAAGTTATTATTATGGAATTTTAGAGGAAATAATGAAGCTTATTTTAGGAGGAATCTGAAGGTCGTCCTTTCTTGGAACTACCTAACTATGGTCTGTCTCACAGAGACAAAAAATGCAAAAACCAGCCCACAAGGCCCTCATGAACAAGCTAGGCTTTACCAACATGATCCATGTCAGTGTTATTGGTTTTTCAGGTGGTGTGATTATGATATAGAAGGAGAATGTATTTGCTTTCGTGGACCACATTTTAGTTACCAACTAGGAGATCTATGTAAATGTCCAGGTTAGCTCTTCAGTCGAATTTTGGATCCTAGCTCTCGTTTATGCTAGTACTAGGTTTAGTGATAGAAACATTCTGTAGGAAAACATAGAACAACTCTCAGCATCCCATAACTATCCCTAGATAAGTTTGGCAGTAATCCTATTAATAACAATCGTATTATTGCATTAATAACTTTTCTTCAAGACATTAACATGATGGACCTAGGGTTTCCATGCTCGAGATTTACCTGGACCAATCTACGGAAAATAAAGAATAACCTAATTCTGGAAAGATTAGAGTGCTTTTACGCAAACCCTTCATGGCTTAGCTTATTCCCAGATTCTAGTGTTATTCACCTCCCCAAAACATACGCATACCATATCCATTTACTGCTTTCCCTCACAAAATCTAAGTATCAGTCAAATAACTTATTTCGCCTCAAAACTATGTGGTTTAACCACCCTGATTTTAAGGGTATCGTAAAACACCACTGGTATGACTCCTCATTATATCACACTGCCATAAAATTCCTTATGAAACATCTTCAAGAATGGAATTCAACCACCTTTGATAATAATTTTCACAAAAAGAAGTCCTCATAGCCGGACTAGAAGGGCTCCAAAATGTGGACAGTAGCCGTAAAAATTACTTCCACCATAATCTAGAGGATGAGCTCATTTCCCGATACATCTTGGTCCTAAAAAATGAAGAAGACTTTTGGACACTAAAATCACGAGTCCAATGAATAAATGAGGGGGATGCTAACACTGAGTTTTTCCACATATTCACTATTCAAAGGTGCAGATGTAACAGGATCTTAGGACTGAATGACTCGGTAGGCAACTGGACCTTTGACCAAAATGAGACAAAACCATAATTTTCAAGCACTACCATACTATTTACTCCACTAAGCTAACGACTAGCTCAAACCTCCCTCATGACCTAACGCCTTTTGAGTATGCCCTCTCAGAAGCGGACAGGATGCGCTTAACAAGATCCCTTTCTGAAGTTGAAATCCACCAGGCCATAAAATCCTTCAAACCTATTAAAGTGCCTGGCGGACAACTTCCACCCCATTTTTTCTAGAAATACTAGACTAACACAAAGCCTGATGTAATAAAAAGTTGCAAGGATGCCTTCACATCCTCCATCATACCTCTAGAGATTAATAACACCTTCATTATACTTATACTAAAGGTAAAGAACCCTGAGCAAATCTCGTAATACAGACCAATCAGTCTTTGTAACACCATTTACGAAACTATGACCAAAATTATTGTCAATAGAATCCGACCTTTCCTCAAAAACCTTATCAGTCTCACCCAATGCATCTTCCTCCTAGGGTGACGAATTATCGATAATTCCATCATCGTCCAAGAATCCATCCATTCATTTCAAAGAATGACATGCCACATGGGCAATATGATGCTCAAAATAGACCTTGAAAAAGCCTTCGACACGCTTGAATGGTACTTTATTCGCAAATCATTTCATAACTTAGGATTTTCCATATCCCTTATTAATCTCATCGTGAATTATATGTCCTCAGCTTCCTTCTCCATCATGATAAATGAAAAGCCCATCAAATTATTTGAACCTTCTAGAGGCGTCCGCCAAGGGTATCCTCTCTCCCCCTACATATTCATCATTTGTGTGCAATCATTGACCTATCTAATTGAACATGACACCCTAAATGGAGACTGTACTCCAGTCAAACTCAGCAGATCAGGGCCACCAATCTCGCACCGACTTTTTTCTAACGACCTTATCCCGTTCTCCATGGTTAATATACAAAACGCCTCCACGATTATCAATATCTTCAACTCCTTGCATATTCAGCCAGGTAAAAAAATAAACTTCACCAAATCAAAAATTTTCTTCTCCAAAAAATGTATCTAGTGACACCCAAGACCTCTTAAAAAATGCACTCAATATTCACTCCTCTACAAACTTTGGAAAATACCTAGGTTCTTATTTATCAATGCATTACACCAAAGGTAGATATTATCAATTCATCCTTTACAAAATGAAGAAAAAATTATTAGGTTGGAACGCTAAGCTGCTAAATCTAGCAAGCATAACTAATCTTGTTCAATCAGTCCTAGCAACCTAACTACTCCATGCAAAATAACCTCATTCCAGCTTCGACTAGAAATCACATTGATCGCATTTAACGCAACTTGCTATAGGGCTCCACTCTTGGAAGAAGAAAGATTCACCTCATCAACTCGGATGTGGTCACCACACCAAAATATCTTGGTGTCTTGGGACAAAAAACTTGCAATGCTAGCAGGACTACTATGGTGATTCACTCACAACACAAGCACATTATGGGCCAAGGTCCTCCAAACAAAATACACCCAGCACAGATGTGCCGGAACATACCAAGTGTAACCAAAGGACGCCTATGTATGGAAAAGCATGATTAAAGCTCATAGTATTTTTCAAGAAGGATTCTCTTAGAATGTAGGAGATGGTTCTACCATTAACCTTTTGAATGATAACTGGTTACCAGCCAACACATGCCTCCACCAAACCATCTAAGGCCCCCTCAACAGCCAGTTAGATGAGGATATCAAAGTCTCAACAATCATATCAAATCACTCTTGGTCGCTGGACAACCTCCCTTTCACTTTAATACCCACTGTCATAGACCAAATCGACCATACTTACATCCTCTTCACAATCTAAAGAACAAAGTACTTCTTCTGGAACCAAACAACACTTGGCCTCTTTACCACCAAGTCACCTTACCTCTTCCAATTACAGCTCACTACAAATTCCCACATGCCACACACATCAACCCACCTGGATTTGGCATCTCAATTATTTAAATAAGATCAAATACTTTCTTTGGCTAATGCTCCAGCACAAGCTCCCTACTAGGGACCTTCTATACAAAAGAGATATACTACAATCAAACTACTACCACTTTTGCCCTGATCTTACAGAAGACATTCACCATATCTTCTTTATATGCCCCAAATCCAGCCACCTATTGCCTTTGTTCAACATACCCTTACCACAACAATACACCCTTGACATTTGGCTCAAGGAAATGTGTAAAAATTACACTACTATCGATACTCCACATGTAACTATCAACACCCCAAACTCTTCCCTCCTACCATTCCTCCTTTGGAATATTGGGTTAATAAGAATTAAAACATGTTCAATCAAACCTCCACACCTACTTTCCCTAAAACAATCATCTTGCAAGTTTCAGAATTCATCTCCCTCACTACTCAGCTTCCTCAAAAGGCACTCTGTCCTAATCAAATAGCTTCCACCACCCCCAACACATTATAAGCTCAATGTAGATGGTGCTTTTGAACCAAATACCCACACCAGTAATGTAGGGGGCTGATTAGAGACCACATAAGCTCATGTGTTGTGGTTTTCGTCAAGATCTCCTTTGCAATATCTGCTTTACATGCTGAACTGCTTGCCCTACTAGCAAAGATGGAACTTGCTTTCATCTTTACCCAATTGTAGTGGAAACAAACTCCCAGGTACTGTGCAATTTATTTACTTCTCAAAATTATTGCTGCTCACATCTTACTTCTGATTGTAGTTTTCTTTTTGATGTTGTGGGGCTTGACACGATAGAACACATTTTTTTGGAAAGCAATTCTATGGAAGATTGATCACGCTTAACTATGCCTTATAGAAAGGACTAAGCAGTCGCTGCAAAAATAATCTGGTTCAAGAGTCCGGAATCGAATCCCACAAGGAACTAACCTATTTGCTACAACTTTTAAGTATCGCTAATGATAAGCTCAAAACAACTTCCAGAGTTAAAGAGTTGATTTATGAATTAATAGAAATTACTTAACTAAGGAGAAATGACAATAAAAACTATCAGTTAGCAAGAATGGAGTTGAATTCAAGGATAAAAGAATCTAGGATTTACGATTTCCCCAATTGTCGGATTAATTCCTGACAAGTTAGCTATAATCTTTCCGTAATACTCTATAAAGATGATGAAACCTTGTTTACCGTAATTATCTCTCGATCAATTACGATAATTTACTAGAAGTATTCTCTCGAACTACTTTAGTTGATAGTTTATAGAAGTCGTAAATATCACGCCAAAGTTTCGTTATCTATTATCCCACTTTTAAATTCAAGTAATCAATCTCTTAACTTACTCGAAAGTGTCATTGTTCAGCAACAATCTAATCAAGTGTTCTTTCTCAAGCAACACAAGATAACTAGACACGATTAATCAAGGGCCATTCAATTAATCACAAGAAACGTCTAGTTGAAAAATTAAAGAGTAATAATGGCTCAATAATATCAAAACACAATCAAGACTTTATCCAATAATTAGTTCCATAAACCATAGATGACGGGTTTAGGTACTCATAACTGTGTAAATAATCATAGTAATATATAGAAGCATTAAACTACAAATTGAAGGAAAGCGGGGAGAAAAACTTGAGTGATTTTGTGCTTCCAAAGTATTCCGTAGCCTCTTGCCTCTCTAATGATGTCTAACCCTTCAAAAACTAACTTCTAGGGGTATTTATAGGGTAAGGGCCAAATTTTACATGTCCAATACTAATGAGGACTTAAACTTATTTTCGGATGGCATTGATGGCGCCTTGCACTGCCTGTAGCACTGTTGTTTCGGTGCAAGGCACTATCTGTAGCACTGTCTTTTCGGTGCAAGGCACTGTCTGTAGCACTATCTTTTCAGCGCAAGGCATTGTCTGTTGTCACTCAATTTTGGCGCAAAGCACTGTCTGTAGCACTTAATTTTTGTTGCCTTGTACGTCTTATTTATTGCTCTATTTTGTAGCCCTGAGGTACTATATCATGCAAATTTTCTCCTATTCATGCCCAAGCATTCCTACACATGAAATAAGTTATATTAAGCGCAATTATCGCACAAGTGAGCATCCAAACAACACGCAAGTAGGGTAAATAAAGTCAAAATATATGGACTTATCGCATGACATCAACACCCCACACTTAAATGTTGCTCTCCCTTGAGTCAACCAACTAAACACTTCATCATCATGGACCCAACAAGCCACACATTTACAACAAACTACACCTATGACCATGGTTGATAGCAACAATTAAGCTCTAGCATATGCTGTCAAAATACACTTCCCGAACTTATGCTCAATTTCAAACCATCCAAAACAGGAACAACATGATTATAACAATCCTAGCCTCGAAAACTAACTCAATGTCACAATGCACCGAGGCTTGAATACTTAATCTAACAGAGAGGTCTAATAACGTTACCTATCCTTTGTTAAACCATGTTCCTTCACAATAAAACAAAGAGTAAGCAGTCCACACATCCAAATGAAATGATTGAACATAGTTTAAGGACTCACACATATGAAGAAAAAAAATCACTCACCCTCTCAAAGAAGTCACATGCACGCAAAAGGTACCATAGGGTTGCCCATTATGTAAATCTCTACTAATGTAGATTTGTTCGGTCTAAAATCAAGTAGGACTTATTATGGTAGTAATGTGGGTTAATGGATGGGTAGGATATATTTGGATATAGTGGCTAACCCTCCTAAGCACTTTAACACATCACATATTCAATTTTTAAGCGCAATTCCTTTAATCCACTTCAATCATCACAATATAGTTTACCCCAAAATATTCTTCCTTCTTCTTCACACACTACTTCATATCACATCCACTAGCAAAAATGAGAAACATTTATTCATTCAATTATTCTTCTCTTTCTTTTTTTTTAAAATTTTTTATTTTTTATTTTTTTTATTTTTCCTTTGCCTCTAATGAAATTTTTATTAAACTATAAATGCACATTTCTTCCTTCTATTGGTTCCACTCAAAAGCTACCCCAAGTTTCCTCATTCTAGCACTCTCTTCGCAATTCAAGTGCTTTAAGAGGTATAATGATCAAAATGATTCAAATAAGAACAAATGGGAATAGGCTTGTAATGCTGGTGCCAAAAGAAAGGCTTATAGGCTCAAAAGGGTAAAGTAAGGATGATTTTATTTGTGATAAGCAACAAAAGTCAAAAGATCAAAGAATTCCCAACATCACTTCTCAAACCGAGCAACACCTAGGATTTCAATTCAATTCACATTCCGGGAAAGTTCTAGACTCAATTGCAATGGCATAGACCATGCAATAACTCACTTCACACATGGAACATGATTCACTATAGATGGTTTCATTCGGACTCTCAATCAAACAAGTATTCACAAAGTCACGAGATATATTAAGCGTAAAGCACAAAGTGAACACAAGTCAAGTAAATGAGCCATAAGATTCATAGCACATGCTATTCATCTTTACCAAGGCATCATCATATATTTAAAATCTAAGGGAAGGTGAAACACATGCTAGAACCTAATTATGCAACCATCAAACAAGCCAAAAGATGCAAATCTCATTAGATCTTCTCCTTTATTTCCTACATACTACTCTAAAAGTAAAAAAGAAAAATTATATCTACTACCCGGTTCAAGTTACATCCCATGGAAAAGAATCGAGGCACTAAGAAAAACCACTGGGGATTATTACTACCTAAGAAAAATAAAAGACATGTTTCTGTGTTTTCCATTTTCTAAATTTTTTTTAGACTTTAATCCCTCAAGAAAACTGCCTAGGAGATCCATCGTAGGGAAAAGGCTATTTTTTATTTAAAAAAATTATTTATTTTTTTCGAAAAACAAAACAAAAAGACCAAAAGACTAAAAAATAAAAACTATTGCACTACTTAATACTATTCTAGGGTATCCTAAAATAATAAAACAAGAAGCTAACAATAAAGAGAATATCAAGCTATAATTAAAAAATATAAGAAGCTAGAAATTAAAAACATAAGAAGCTAAAAATAAAAAAAATAAAAAGCTAATATGGTTACTAATCTATTCCTACTAAGCACAATGAGAATTACCCACCCCATACTTAAAACATGAAGTGTCCCCAATGCATAATAAAAGTAAAAAGGGTGAATAAGAACTCCTTGATCAATCCTCGAGATGATGGCCCTCATCGAAGAAGGCTCGATCAGCCTCCTCCCAATCATTAACATCATCACCCAGATCCTCACCAGTGGCATCAACTGCTGGACCAACCTGCTCTTCATCACCCTGTACCGAATGCTTTGGAGTGTTGATATCTTCTTCTGGTGGCACCTCCTGATCTGCAGTTAAACCAATCAATCGTCACGCCGGTAGGTTGAGTGGGAACCGCTCAATCAACTGAGTCCTCTCCTCTAAAGTAGCAGGCCTACCCCCAATCCTCAACAGCAAATCCATCATCCCATACAAGTGAGCCAAAGCGCTCTTATCGCGAGCCTGACGCTCCACTGTAGTCAATGTCATAGCATCTTCCTCATCTGGCCCACGGACAATAGTAATGTCAGTAGCTCGAGATGTGGGTGGAAGCAACATGTCAAACTGGGGCTCCTCATCTATCTGCTCTTTACGCAAGTATTTTGTAAAAAGATTAACAAAGAATATCCTATTAAGCTTGACCTTTCTACATTGTTCCATCTGACTACGTATCAATTGGCCCACATTCACCAGCCACCCTTTCATCAAGAAATACACTAGACATACTCTTTCTCGAACAACATCAGAATCATGCTCACATGAAAGTAGTCTCGCGTTCACCAAGCGCAACCATACTTTAGCAATTTTTGTAAACTTCACTTTAGGCAAAGAAGTACGGTTGTTGTATCTCTTGTCCCGTGTCTACACCGCATTCGAATGAACACCACACAGTGTGTGCCTAATATCTCTGTAAGTAGGCCAGTCAATAAAGTCACACAGCGGACTACATGAGACATCAGGGGCATCCAAAAATCTACACAATGTAGTTGCCGAAATATCAATCAACCTCCCACGAATAGGTACCAATTGCTCCTATCATCAATGTTCCACCCGGCGTAGAATTCGCGCACTAAGCTAAAGTTTTCTTCTCCCAAATTTTTAAATACAAAACCCAATCCTAGTTCATGTACTTTTTCCCAGATCTGAGGGAACGAGACTTCAATTTGTGCTCATTAACTGCAAAATCAGGGAGATATGAGTTTGGGCGACACTTCCTATAAAATGCTCTCTCAGATGGAGGATCACACTTGATGCCATATTCACGAGTCCCCCTCACTTGAGGTTGTTCCGCGGTAGAAGCAGAAGCCAGTTGATTTCCTTTACCACTGTGACTACAAGACATATCCTCAACTCTGGTCCTTTTCTTTTACGGTGGATTTGAAGAGGTAGCCTCAGCCTTTGGTAGTTCCTTGGCCTTAGCTGGTGCCTTATAACTAGCTATTGGACGACCCATATTGCACGTACCTGTCCACTATACCAATTGTCAATGCAAGGAAACAACAACTATCACAAAAATAGGTCGGAGTGACCCCACACTTAAAGCTCTAATATATGCTAAGCACTTTAAACCGTAGGCTACTCAGACTTCGCCTTCATCAAGTAAGTATATTAGCATCGAAATTTTGACACTACACATAGCCCGTATGTAATTGCAAACACACTTTATCCATCCAAACCAAATCCATATAGTCACCCCACACTTAGATTTCCATATAATCATACTCACCTAACACAAAACACTCACTCCCAGAGACTCGGCTCTAATAGGGACTAAAATCGTCAATGAGGAAATTTATCGAACACCTTGTATGCATTATTTGTGTGTGAGTTTCTTTATGGGTGAAGGATTGCTCCCACCCTCCCAAATCGGCCTGGGAATCAAGCGTGAAACACTCGTTACAACAATCACAAGATATCATATGGGGTATTTGGGGTTGGGAAATTTTTAGCACAATTACACCATTGTTGCACCTTGTAAAACATATTACCCACCAACTAGAAGTTACAAGGAAAAAAAGCATATAAGAGTGAGAAAGAGAAGAAAAAATCATACTTGTGTTGCGTGAGGGAGAGCGTCGAGGCAGTGGGGTGGAACGATGACAGTGCGTGTGTGTGTTGTAGGAAGAGACGGTATAGTGGGGTTGAGAAGAAGGAATAGGTATTGAAGGGTTATGTTAGGTTTTGGAGGGGACGGTCTAGTAGGGTGTGCGTTTATTACTTTAATTGGTTTAGGGGGTTTAACAAAAAAAATACAAAAGAGTTAAATTAATTACTTGGGCTTGGCGCGAGGCGGCGTGGGCAGCGGTAAGGGCCTGACGCGAGGTGCCATCAGGCGCGATGAGAACATCGCGTTAGCCAGTGGGAGGAAGCGTGGGAGGCGTTGAAGATTCAGCGTCGGGCGGAGTCAGGGGCGGTGGTTGGTCATTGCTTTGCTAGGCAACGTGAGGCATTCAATACTTACCAATTGGACTTAACATTGCGATGGCTCGATGTTTTCTTGTTTTTTTTGCAACCTTTTAGGTTGTTTAGGACACCCGAGCACATATTCCTTCCACGTAGCTCCACAACCTATCAAAACACTTCAAATTCACACCAAACTCACTTGTTAGTTCGCCTCAATATTAAACAAAAACAAAAACTAAACTAACTCTACGCTGTGAATTGGATTGCCTCCTAATGAGCGCCTCAGTTAACGTCATGGCATGACGAATACAACACGACCATGGGTTGCCTCCCAGGAAGCGCCTGATTTAACACCGCATCACGACACATGCTTTTAGGATTACACTTCGCTCACATATTGCGGTTTTTCCAAGTACATCACATCTTTCTCCTCTTTTTCTTCAATCATTCCAGGGTAGTGTTTCAACCTTTGACCATTCATTTTAAACCTATTCGTCCCATTTTCAGACTCAATCTCTACCGCTCCACTTGGGAACACCTGCACAACTCTAAATGGTTCCGACCATCTTGATTTTAGCTTACCCGAAAATAATCTCAGTCTCGAGTTGTATAACAACACTAGATCTCCAGGTTTGAAGTTCCTATCTAAAATGTGCTTAACATGCATCATCTTCATCCTTCTTTGTACAATCTTGTATTATAGAATGCTTGGAACCGGAATTCCTGAGTTCATCGAACGTTGTAACTCTACTTGTGCCTTTTGTTTCCATGTCCAAATTCAACTGCCGCAACGCCCATAAGTCTTTATCCTCCAGATCCACCGGAAGATGGCATGAAATTTCCAAAACCAACTTGTACGGAGACATACCGATTTTAGTTTTAAATGTTATGCGGTAAACCCATAATGCATCATCCAACTTCCTTGCCCAATCAGTCTGAGTCGCATTTACCGTCTTGGTCAGGACATTTTTGATTTCCCTGTTAGATACTTCCATTTGCTCGCTTGTTTGTGGGTGGTAAGGTGTAGAAACCTTATGGCGAACTCCATACTTTTCTAACAGCTTTGTGAATGCTCTATAGCAAAATTGGGTTCCACCATCACTGATTATAGCTCTCGGAGTGCCAAAACGTGTGAAAATATATTTTCTTAGAAATCCTATCACTCCCTTGGCATCATTTGTTGGAAGAGCCACAACCTCAACCCATCTGGAGACATAGTCAACTACTACCAATATGTACTTGTTACCGTACGAGCTGGCGAATGGTCCCATAAAATCAATCCCCCACACATCAAACATTTCCACCTCTTGAATTGTAGTCATCGGAATCTCGTGATGGCTAGATATATATCCTGTCCTTTGGCAGTTATCACAACTTTTCACCCAAGCATGGGCATCCTCGAATAAATTCGGCCAATACAAACCCGACTCCAACACCTTCGAAGCTATCCGAATTCCTCCAAAGTGCACACCATATGGTGAAGCATGGCAAGCCTGCAAAACAGAAGATTGATCTTTCTCGGGGATACACCTCCGGATCATGTTATCCACACATATTTTAAAAAGTAAAGGTTCATCCCAGTAATAAGATGGAAAATCACGTAAGGATTTTTTATTTTGAATCGAAGAGAGTTCATAAGGTATACTACCGCTTGCCAAATAATTAGCAATATCGGCATACCGTGGTGTCTCCTCCATTGCCACTGCTAGTAATTGTTCATCCATAAATATCTCTGTTATATCTTCAACCTCTACTTTCTTTTCAGCTCCCTCCAACCTTGAAAGGTGGTCTGCCACTTGGTTCTCCGTTCCTTTCCTATCACAAATCTCCAAATCGAATTCTTGTAGCAAAATAACCCAACGGATCAAGCGTGGCTTTGACTCCTTCTTTGCTATCAAGTACCTAAGTGATGCATGGTCAGTATAACCAATCACTTTTGAACCAATCAAATAAGACCTGGATTTGTCGAATGCAAACACCACAGCCAACATCTCTTTCTCAGTCACGGTATAATTGAGTTGTGAACCACTTAGCATTCTGCTTGCATAGTAAATTGGGTGTACCATTTTGTCTTTTCTCTTCCCCAGAACTGCTCCTATAGCATAGTCACTCGCATCACACATGAGCTCAAACGACTGCTCCCAGTCGGGTGCAACAATGATTGGTGCAGTCAATAGTCTCTTCTTCAGCTCCTCAAATGCTAACTTGCAGTCATCAGAAAACACAAAGGGGTGATCCTTTTCAAGAAGTGTACATAGGGGACTAGAAATTTTAAGGAAATCCTTTATAAATCGCCTGTAGAAATCGGAGTGCCCAAGGAAACTTCTTACTGCCTTGACCGAAGTGGACGGTGGAAACTTCTCAATCACGTCAACCTTAAAATGGTCAACCTCAATACCCTTATTTGACACTCGATGTCCCAAAACTAGACCTTCTTGTATCATAAAATGGCACTTCTCCCAATTCAGCACCAGATTTGTCTCCACACACCTTTTCAACACTTTTCTCAAATTATGAAGATATTCTTCGAATGAACTCCCCACTGCTGAGAAATCATCCATAAAGACTTCCATAATATTTTAACCATATCAGTGGAAATGGCTAACATACACCTCTTGAACGTGGTCGATGCATTGCATAGGCCAAATGTCGTTCTCCGAAAGGCAAAGATGCCATACGGACATGTAAATGACGTTTTCTCTCTATTCTCAAGGGATATTGTGATCTTATTGTACCCCGAATATCCATACAAAAAGCATAAGTGAGACCTCCCTACCAATGTATCCAACATTTGGTCAATGAATGGCAAGGGAAAGTGGTCTTTCCGGGTGGCAGTGTTAAGTTTTCTGCAATCCATGCAAATTCGCCAAACCGTGACTGTACGAGTCGAGATCAACACATTATTATCATCTTATACAAAATCCATACCACCTTTCTTTGGAACATATTGGATTGGGCTTACCCAAACTCTCTCCGATATCGGAAAAATGATGCCCGCATCCAGCCACTTAATCACTTCCTTCTTCACCACTTCCTTCATGTTCGGGATCAGCCTTCTTTGATGTTCCCTGGAAGGTTTGTGCCCCTCTTCCAATAGAATATTGTGCATGCAAAAGGCCTGATTGATACCTTTATATCGTCCATGGTCCAACCAATAGCAGTCTTACATTCCTGTAACACCTATAGGAGTTGTTCTACCTGCACAACTAACAAACTGGATGAGATAATAATAGGTAAAGTAGAGTTAGGACCTAAGAAATCATACCTCAAGTGAGCCGGAAGCATTTTCAAGTCCAACTGTGGTGGATCCTCTATTGATGGCTTCGCATGTGGTGTTTCTCTTTCTTCTAAGTGTAGTGGCTCGAACTAGGGTTCCCTTTTCTAGAACCCTTGACCTTCGAGAGTCATGACCCACTCTGCCAACTCTTCACCATCCACATCTTCCAAATTCATCAAGCAAGCTTCTAACGGATCTCTGACATTAAGGGTCTCATCCTCCTCTTGTAGTATTACATCAACAGCCTCCACTAGCGAACAATTTGCAAATTCGCTAGGCCTCCTCATAGATTTTTGAACATTGAATATTATTTCTTCATTACTCAACCTCATTTCCAACTCTCCATACTCACAATCGATCAATGCTCTCCCGGTGGCTAAGAACGGCCTCCCCAAAATTATTGGTATTTCTTCGTCAACTTGACAATCAAGAATAACGAAATCGGCAGGAAATACAAATTTCTCACTTGGACAAGCACATCATCCAGAATTCCTATTGGCCTTTTCACTGTGTGATCAGCCAGTTGCAGTAACATTCAGGTCGATCTAGCTCTACCGATGCCTAATTTTGTGTAGATTGCCAAGGTCATCAAGTTGATACTGGCTCATAATTCACACAATTCTTTAGCAAAAGCATAACTTCCAATTGTGCATGGGATATTGAAACTACCGAGATCAGAAAACTTTTGAGCCATAGGTCTTATCACTACTACACTACAAGTTAGAGTTAGAGTTACAATAGACAGGTCCTGGAATTCAAATTTTTGAGACATCAGATCCTTCATCATTTTTGCATAGCCTGGCATTTCCCTCAAAGCATCCATCAATGGAATATTCAATTAAATTTTTCTGAGCATTTTCATGAACTTCTTGTATTGATCATCTTTCTTTTGCTTTGCCAACTTTTGAGGGAATGGTGGAGGAATTAGCTTTTGCCCACTGCTTGGTGTCTTTTCCTGATTAGGAGTCTTTTCCACCACATGTTTTAGGAGTTGTTAAATTTCCTTCTCTTTGCCTTTGTCAACTTGTGCTTGTTCAATTACAACCTCTGTGAGCTCCGTTGACTCGTCGATCTCTAATGTCACTGGAATAATTGGCACTACGTCTCTACTAGATTGAGCAACTTCTTTCTCTCTGTCTAATACTAAAATGGATGTATGCTTAACTAAATCCCCTTCCATTCCTAAGACTCACTGTCATGAACTGATTTGGATTCTGCTCCTTTGGATTGATGTTTGTGTTTGCAGGCAACGTTCCTTGTGGCCGATTATTCAAAGCCATGGACAACTGACCTAATTGAGTTTCAATGTCTTTAATAGACGAATCATGTGCGACTAACTTTTCTTGCATCCTTCCGTTTGTCCCAATGATTTGTTTCAGCATGCCCTTGATTTCTGTCATATTACTATTGTCATGTCTGGTCACCTACTGTTGATGAGGCAGTTGGTAAGCAAACCGTTGTTGGTGTTGTTGATTCTAGCCTTGTTGCCTTTGATAAGGCACGACTTTGACTTATGGTCATGCTCCCCTTGGAATGGTATTGTATTGTTGTTGGATTGGTCTGTAGTGGTGATTTTGAGGTCCCCATTGTTGTCCACCTTGCCTCTGACCCCCAAAATTATGGACGTAATTCATGTCTTCTCTAAAGCCCTGGTTATCATTCTCTCCACTCCACGAACAAACATATGACTGGTTTATGGAGGGAGTGCATAAGCCTCCATTTGTTGTGTCAACAACGTGCACCTGTTTCGTACCCATCTAATCAATTTTCTTTGTCAACAAGATCATCTGGGTCATGAGAGTGGCTATATTTTCTGCATTTGTATTGTTTGGGTCAAGAGCAACAGAATACACTACTTGAGTGAGTGTTATATGTCATCCAGCCTGAATTTTGAGCCATCTTGTCAAGAAGAATCTTGCACTTTGTGAATGATTTGCTCAAGAATGCACCCCCGGCTGAAGCATCTACATTGGCCTTCAGAATGTCAGCCAAACCCATATAGAATCTCTGTCCTAGCATCTGATCCAGGATGCCATGGTGTGGACACTTCACCAACATTCCCTTAAACCTCTCCAGGTTTCCTGCAAAGTTTCAATCGGTTTCTCCCTGAACTACAATATCTCATAAATTTTCCTTGCAATCTTGTTGGCTGGATAGAACTTGTTTAAGAACTGCTTGGCCATCTCCTCCCAAGTAGCAATGGAGTTTATTGGGAGCGAATTCAGCCAAGTTTGAGCCTCCCCAGTCACTGAGAAGGGAAACAGTAATAATCTGATTGCTTCAGGAGTCACATTCGGTTGTCTTTGAGTGACACAAATTGATAGAATTCTTCAGATGTTGTTGTGGGTCTTCGATGTACGACCCGGAGAACAACCCTTTATTCTGCAGCAAGTGCAACATGTTGTTGGTAATCTAAAACGTCTCCGCTTGTATCAGAGGGACTGTAATTACGGTCGCCAGATTATCAGTAGTTGGTTGCTCCCAATCATATAGAGCAGCTTCCGGCACAAGATATGATACCACTCCGATGTTTGGGTCAACTTAATTATTCCTATTATTCCCGTTGATGTTCTCAATGTCGTCCATTTCAATTTTGAGTTGTCCGTTTTGTTTTAGCTGTTTGACCTTCTTGTTAGACCGATTCAATGTCCTGAATGCTTTTTCGGGATCTGAGAGTCCTTCAAAGAGTTCACCAGTACTCAAGGAGCTTCTAGGCATGCACCTGAGGCACATGAGAGTTCATACGTAAGAATTTCAATGGAAATATTTTTAGCATCACGAAAAACTGATCTAAACTAAAAATCCTAGCAATTCCTTCAAGTTGTAATGAAAAACATCATTAGTTCCCCGACAATGGCGCCAGAATTTGATCACGTCCAACTATACCTTATAAAAAGAACTAAGCAGTCGCTGCAAAAATAATCCGATTCAAGAGTCCGGACTCGAATCTCACATGGAACTAAACTATTTGCTACAAATTTTTAATATCGCTAATAATATGCTCAGACAACTTCCAAAGTTTAAGAATTTATTTATGAATTAAAATAAATTACTTAACTAAGGATAAATGACAATAAAAACTATCAATTAGCAAGAATGGAGTTGAATTCAAGGATAAAAGGATATAAGGTTTACGATTTCCTCAATTGTCGGATTAAGACCTGACACGTTAGCTATAATCTCGTTGTAATACTCTCTAAAGATGATGAGTCCTTGTTTATCATAATTATCTCTCGATCAAGGACTCACCAATTATAATAATTTACTAGAAGTATTCTCTCGAACTACTTTAGTTGAAAATTTATACCGCTCATAAATATCACGCAAAAGTTTCGTTATTTCTAATCCCGCTTTTAAATTCAAATAATCAATCTCTTAACTTAGTCGAAAGTGGTGTTGTTAAATAACAATCTAATCAAGTGTTCTTTCTCAAGCAACACAAAATAACTAGACACAATTAATCAAGGGTCCTTCAATTAATCACAAGAACTATATAGTTGAACAATTAAAGAGTAATAACGGCTCAATTATATCAAAACACAATCAAGACTTCATCCAACAATTGGTTCCATCAACCTTAGATGACGGGTTTAGCTATTCATAATTGTGTAAATAATCATAGCAATATCTAGAAGCATTAAACTACAAATTGAAGGAAAGCGGAGAGAAAAACTCGAGTGATTTTGTGCTTCCAAGGTATTTTGTAGCCTGTTGCCTCTCTAATGATGTCTAACCCTTCAAAACTAACTTCTAGGGGTACTTATAGGGTAAGGGCCAAATTTTACATGTCCAATCCTAATGAGGACTTAAACTTCTTTTCGAATGGCATTGATGGCGCCTTGCACTGCCTGTAGCATTGTCGTTTTGGTGCAAGGCACTGTCATTTCGGTGCAAGATACTGTCTGTAGCACTGTCTTTTCAGTGCGAGGCACTATCTGTAGCACTGAATTTTCGGCGCAAGGCACTGTCTGTAGCACTGAATTTTCGTTCCCTTGCACGTCTTCTTTTATTGCTCCATTTTGTAGCCCTGAGGTACCATTTCATGAAACTTTTCCTATTCATGTCAAAGCATTCCTACACATGAAATAAGCTCTATTAAGCGCAATTTTCGCAAAAAATTAGCATCCAAACAACAAACAAGTAGGGTAAATAACATCAAAATATATGGAATTATCGCACGACATCACTAATGCACTGGCTAAATATGGAATAAAATTGACCCTAGAAACTACGAAAATGGACAACACTATATTCTCTAGGAAACACCTCCAGATTTTATTTTAAATGCTTTCAATAAGGACAAATCGAGAAGGGTTGATATGCGATCTCTATTCATTGTTTGTAATAACCAAAATTATGTTTCTCTCTCTTTAGTAATGAAGTATCCTTTCCTTAGCAAAACAAAAACTCCTTTTCTTTGGACTAACACCGAGTAAGCATAATCATACAACTTTATGGAATCGTCATAAAAAGTTCTATTCTCGTCTAATAAAAGATCCAAAAAAATATAGCAAATAAGTATCAATCATAAGTTAATTATGTTGTAACATGACTAACGGCCAACAATAAGTAGTCAACCATTTGGTAAGACATTTTTTCTCATTCAAGCTCGTCATTTAAGCACATTATTAGGAGAAGTAGATAGTAAATTGGGGTTTTGAGGTTGATATTACTATAAAATATGAATCAATTTGCAATTTTTTTCCCTTCCATATAGATGGAAAATGCAATGTTGACAAAAAGTAAAATAGTTTCAGTATAGAGAATAGTTAGGTGAAGTAGGAAGTGATATTGGAGGAAAAATTGAGGAAAGGGGGCAAAATTGGATTGGTGCGCTGAGATGGCATCTCATATGACTTCCACCTTAGCAAAATGTCAGGTCACGTGGGATGACATTGACCATACTGGAGGGCTCTAACGGCGAGGGGTAATTTTTTACTAATTATGTAATGTCGAAGGCAAATACGGACTGATAGTATAACGGGGACACAAATGATCTTTTTCGCATAGTAAATCGGGATTTTTTTTACCCTTTATCGTACAAAAAATAAGAATAATAAGAGTTCTCAAAGTAATCCTTCAAAAGGTGAAGGCAATATTTACCATTAATATGGTATGAAAAAATAATAAAGCACATCCAAATAATTATCGTCCAATCCTTGAAGAAAATGCATCTTTTATGATAAGTATTGTGAACACATACTCATTTCTGTAAGTGAATGTGACAATTTGTATTCATGCGTTATTGATACAACAACTCACCTTAAACCGGAGGTTTGAGAGAACTACACTGAATAAGCCATTGTTACAGTATAAATAGTTATTGATCAATATTCTTGGTCAAATATTTTGCCTATGTGATGATTGAAGAGAAAAAGTAAAGCAAGAAATGAGTCTTGGCTATAATGATAATTTTGACCATGATCATAAGGATATGAATATATATTTTTTCTGAATGAGATATTCACTATGTGAATGGTATCATAAAATACTTAACAATATAAAATTAATCGAGAGCTCTATAAGAGTTAATTGTTACTACGAGAAGGAGTGAAATTGATCATATCATTGATGTTATAGCAAGTCTCACGAAAATTATTAAATTTCAAAAGCATTGGGCAAGTATCGCTACTATATTGAGTCTACAACGGATAGGAAGATTTATTATATTCATATTACTAAAACTATAGTGAGTAAGAAATATGCATGCAAATGTTTCCCGTCTTTTCTTTTGTGTTTGTATTCATAAAAATAAGCATGATAAAATTACATGCTAGTTTACTGATATAATTTTTTTTTATTATTTTGCATGATCGGTTTGGTCATCTCGGTTTAATTATGATGCACAAAAATAACTGAGAATCCATATTGGCATATATTGAAGAAATAAAATATTCTTCAAGAATTCTCTTGTGTTGCTTGTTCTCATAATAATGAATTGTTATACCAGTTGAGATTGATATTGTATCCCCTGATTTTTGAAACATATATATGGCCTAAATCACCCGTCATCTGAATCGTTTACTATTATGTAATTCCAATAGACGCATGTATGGTCAGACATATGTTTTTTATCAACTTGATAATTGGCTTTTGTAAGGTTGCTCAAAATATAAGAGTACAATTTCAAATTAAAAATTTATGATGATTTATTTTGATAACGTTTAATCAAATTTGGTTTAATGAAAATTGTATACCTTCAATTATAGCAAAACTATTAGTTATAAGAGCAGAACTCCCAAATTTGATTTTCATATGGTTGTATTAATTAGCATGTAGCAGCACTCGGAAGCATCAAACCAACAAGTTATAATAAGTTCCCTTAAAACGATTGGTTTAGGTTTAAATAAATTTTATCTAGAAATTTAGATGTGTGGTATAGTTACTTCACCATAATGAATAAAGATGAGTCCTCCAAAGAATGTTCGAGATATATGTTGGTAATCGCATAAAGATGAATTCCCTACAAATATTCGGGATATGCGTTGGTGATCCAACATTAGGGGGAGAAAGCAAGCAGCTACAGATTAAATTATACATTCATGAAACCTAAATGATGATGCAGGATGTCTGCACTATTTGGTTTTCTTCTTTTGCAGAGAGACAACGAAGTCTTTCAACAGGAATTTGGGATTATTGGACTCGGGATCCACAACATGTAATCTAGATTCTAACTGGAAAAAATAGTTCTATGCAGTGTTTTTTCCTATATGAAAAGTGAAACTTATACCTATATGATATATTAATGCGGGAGCACTAATATAAATACTTTATTCCAAGTTGTATTAATTCTTTTGAGATACATAGTCCTTCTACTGTTTACAATAACATGTAATTATGTATGATAAACATAGTTTTGTAATATTTAAAATAAGATAAATAACTTGTTACAACCGGTAATATATTGATAGATAAAAGTTCTTTATATTGTCAATGTAAATAAGTTGAGTCGTGATACTATACCTGAACATCCAAAATTCAATGTTATTTACGCTGCAGAAGAATGTTGCAAACCTATGGCATCGGCCATGTTGCAGGAAATTGCTTTTTAATTTGTTTCCAGTTCCTAGAGCGGAAAGTTAACTTTATAGAAATGTTAATGTGTTTCTAAATTAGAGTACTTTCTTTTTCCGAAATATTGAAGTCAATAAAACTTTCTTTATTTTACGAAGTGGAAGAAAGTTTTTTGTAGTAAAAATGGCGTGCGGTAGCTACTATTTAAGGTGGTATTTATTTTTTGTCCAGCAATTCTAATGTTGAGCAAAAATAACCACTATTCCATTCAAATTGATATAAAAAGATATTTTTACTCTTTCTTCCATTGTTTTTCTATCCAAATCCTCGCTTCTCTCTGTCAAGTTCGATGCTAAGACATGCTATCATTCGCAAAGGTGGACTACATTGTTCAAAAGCGAAGATGCTTGTCACAGTAATTTTTATCTTCAGGTTGTTTTTTCTTGACCAAAAGTAGAGATTTTGCTGCCACTTAATAGTTTGAAGTTCAAAAATTAAGGACACTTGGTCCTTAACTTAGAGTTACAAGCACAGAAATTAAGGACAGGTAGTCCTTAACTTAGAGTTACAAGCACAGAAACTAAGGACGGGTAGTCCTGAACTTAGAGTTACAGTTTCAAAAGTTAAGGACATGTAGTCCTGAATTTAGAGTTACAAGCTCAAAAACTAAAGACAAGTAGTCCTTAACTTAGACTTACAAGCTCATAAAGTAAGGATATCTAGTACTGGACTTACAATAACAAGCTCATAAGTTAAGGACACTTGGTCCTGAACTTAGAGTTGGAAGTTAAAAAATTAAAGACACTTGGTCCTTAACTTAAAGTTACAAGCACCGAAATTAAGGTCCGGTAGTCCTGAACTTCGAGTTCCAAGTTCAAAAGTTAAGGACATGTAGTCCTGAATTTAGAGTTACAACTTCAAAAGTTAAGGACATGTAGTCCTAAACTTAGACTTACAAGCTCATAAATTAAGGATAGTTGGTCCTGAACTTACAATAATAAGCTCATAAGTTAAGGACACTTGGTCCTGAACTTTATGAGTAGAAGGATATTTTCGTCCGGACGGGTAAAGTTTATTGAAACAATGACTAAAAATTAAAAATATTTTAAACAATAACTTAAAAGTAAATATATATCTTATTAGTTGCTAGACATGCACTTTCCCTTTTTTGTAAATGGCAAGAAACTTACTAGTCAAGTACACATAGGAAAGGTATGGAAAAAGAAAAGTACACATAGGAAAGGTATGAAAAACAAAAGTACACATAGGGAAGGAGTGAAAGAGTGATGCTATGTATATCACCTTCTAATAGGCGGAGAAATTCAGGAGACCTAGCAATATTTGGCTATTTTGTAAGAAATTTTTTTCCTAACACCCAATACCATTCAAAATTGAGTTAATTTCATTCTCAACTACAAATCCGGAAGCTGGTTCAATATTTTATACTATCAATCATATATTAAGTCATTTTCCACAACAATAAAAAAAAAAAAAAAAGTGAAAAGTATTTTCTAAATTGATAATCCATTGTCTGAAATTTTGCCATGTGGACAGATTGTTCCAAGAACGCATAGGAAAAGGAGAGGACAAGCGGAAACTAAACAAAAAAATTCTTTTTTGCTGACACCGAATTCTACTCAAACAAGGAAAATATATAGGAAATTGATCGATCAGCTACTATAAAATCAGGGAAGAATCACTTTTTTTCCCCAACTAATTAGACATCACAATGGCGTTAAGTAATAATTCATCAAGAGAAATAATGAAAAGAGGACCAAAAAAATATAACAAAAAGCTAAAAAAGAGTGTTGTCAATTCCTCCAATATCAAATCTCTTCCTAATGACCTGCTCTCTGAAGTTATTGCAAGAGTTGCTTCCTCTTCTTTTACAGATTATATTAATGTCAAGCTGAGGTTTGTATTTCTTCAACATTCTATATATTTTTTGTTTGTTTTTAATTTTCTTTTGACATGTATATTAATTATATATATGCATTCATGTCAGTTGTAAAATCTTCAATGCAATTTCGAACGACCGATATATTTATCGTCACATGTCAATGGAGGAATTCCCTCTAGAACCACCATGGAAAAGAGACAAGGAAGAGAAAGAAAAAAAGGTTTCGTTGTTCATTAGAATGTGTAGCGAGAATGGGAATGCTGAAGCGTTGTACCGAAAAGGTGTGGTAAGTAATATATTCTTTTGC
This sequence comes from Nicotiana paniculata, assembly GCA_005239505.1. Lineage (NCBI taxonomy): Eukaryota > Viridiplantae > Streptophyta > Magnoliopsida > Solanales > Solanaceae > Nicotiana > Nicotiana paniculata. Next base: position 31,227 of record ML320227.1, read on the forward strand.
GCAATTCATTCCATATATACTTCTTTTGATTTCTTTCGTCCAATATTTATTGTGGATGAGTGTATTTTTGCATGGCATATGTGATGGTTCAATATTTAAAGTTTTTTTGCATTAAACTCATTATATTTTTAAAGTTATGGAAATTTATATCTACTATTTATAATAATTATAGTAATTTTTACAAATAAATTTATGATATGCACCAAAAGTATTGGGTTCAGTTGAACCGATAACTCTATGAAAGAAGAAAAAGAAAGAAATAAAAAAAGAAGGCAGGTTGTAGTAATACTTATTTATGTTGTAGAAGTTGGTGTCGATGCATGGAAAGTAAAAAAATCGATTTTTAATTTTTTTTATATTCAGAATACATAAGATTTTAACATGCAAAAGAACTGCCATTTGATCAAATTGACATTATTGTTCTAATTTTCCTAAATATTGCGGGAAAGAAAAATATCGTTCTAGTTGTTTCATACTGGATGTCCCTAATTAGTCAGTTAATTAATTAATAGAATCAGTTCCTATAATTTTTTTATTTCTGTTAAAAAAAGGCTTTTAATTGATTACAATATATATATATATATATTGTAA